>JAHIAM010018360.1:0-11349 GCA_021605205.1 Aegilops longissima
CACGACGCGAGGACCGCCGTGGAGGCCACGGGGTGCTTGAGGCGACCTCGACCAACTGAAGCGAGAGAGAGAGATTCGACCTGGCGGCCTTCCCTTCTCTGCGGCTGAGAACTTCCTTGGTGGAGCCATGGAAAGAAGGAGAGACAAGAAAGGATAGACTAGAAGAGGCACGCGCGTTCGTGCCTACTTGGCGAAGGCCAACCGTGGCCTCCACGATCACGGTAATCCGACCAACTCTGCATGCGAGACTTGTCGAATCCGGCGTTACGAGGCATCATGGGAAGCAGTGCCACCCGTCCAATCAACGCCACCACGGCGCCCAAGCCAGAGCTGTTAGAGACCCATGACGCCACTTGCCCTTCGCCTCTCTGCGCAGCCAAGTTAGGCGCGCCGTGGGCCAGGGGCTCTGTCGGCGTTCAGGAGCAGGGGTCCCTAGACTTGCCTGCACTGTGGCTGCAGGCGTGGCTCAAGGAGGCCAGGACAGCCCATCTTCATCAACACAAGCTCAAGACCCTCGCGAGGGCCAAGCCTCGCGAGGCGGGCGACAAGGAGCTTCCTCAAGCACGGCCTCGTCGAGCAGGCTCATGAGGGGCGGAGAGTTCAAGGCAGGGTACCTCGCGAGGTGCCCATGGCCAAGCCATAACGACCAAGGCGCGATCGGGCACCAGCCGCGCAGCTCCTCCTTTGCTCTTTGGTGCAAAGGGAGCAAGCGCGACGAGCATCAAGCAAAGGATCCGTTTGGTGCAACAAGACCAAGACTTGCCCCAGCGGCTGGAAGGAGTCATCGTGGAGCCCAAGCGTCATCTCCGAACCTTTGGCGGCGAGGACCAACTTTAGTCGGGATAAGTGTACCGTTGTTCCCCTTCAAAATGGCCAATTGTTGGCGCTCTTCCGCTCAATATTTGGGAAGAGGCCGGGCCTTCGCCTATAAATAGGGTAGCCACACTCGAGTGGGGGATGGAAGGGCGATAGGATAGGAAGAGAGTGGGCATTTGGAATCCAGAGAGAGATAGATACCCGATCCTCAAGCTAGAGCGAGGACACCCCTAGCAGTTCATCACACCCACCAGAACAGACCCTCGCATGAGGCTGTTCTTCCCTCTCTTGTTCCTCATCAGCCCAGAGGCAATCCACCACACCACAAACTAGAGTAGGGTATTACACCTGGCAGGTGGCCCGAACTAGTATAAATCTCGTGTCTCTTGTGCTATTCTTTCTAGCAGTTTAGGTCCTTGCGATTGGCAGTGCAGAGGCGGTGGAGGTTGGATCTCCAGCGCACCCGAGTTGAACCTTAAGGTGCGGAACCGAAATCCGACATCAAGTACTACGCGCATGCTCCTAGGGGATAGATTGGTAGGAAAAGACCATCGCTCGTTCTGACCGCCACTCATAAGGATGCACAAGCGGTACACTTCATGTTTCAAATTTGTTAGACAACTTTAACCATACGTGCATGCTCACAGAGTTTGCTAACTTCAACACAAGCATTTCTCAAATTCACAACTACTCAACTAGCACGACTTTGATATTATCACCTCCATATCTGAAAACAATTATCAAGCATCAAACTTATCTTAGTATTCAACTCACTCAAAAGAAAGTTCCACATATCTTGAATACCAAGTATATGAACATTAAGCAAATTACCATGCTATTAACGACTCTCAAAATAATCTAAGTGAAGCATGAGAGATCAAGTTTCTTTAAAACAAATCCACCACCGTGCTCTAAAAAATCTATGTGAAGCACTAGAGCAAAAATTATCACGCTCAAAGATATAAGTGAAGCACTATGAGCAAACTATCAAGCTCAAAAGATATAAGTGAAGCACATAGAGTATTCTATCAAATTTCAATTCGTGTATGGCTCTCTCAAAAGGTGTGTACAGAAAAGATGATTGTGGTAAAATAACAAGCAAAGACACAAATAATACAAGACGCTCCAAGCAAAACACATATCATGTGGTGAATAAAAATATAGCTCCAAGTAAATTACCGATGGAAGTGGACGAAAGAGGGGATGCCTTCCGGGGCATCCGCAAGCTTTGACTTTTTGGTGTCCTTGGATTATCTTGGGGGTTCCATGGGCATCCCCAAGCTTACGCTCTTGCCACTCCTTCTTCCATAATCCATCAAAAGAATTCACCCAAAACTTGAAAACTTCACAACACAAAACTCAATAGAAATCTCGTGAGCTCCGTAGAGAAAGAAAACAAAAGACTACTTTAAGGTACTGTATGAACTCATTCTATATTTATATTGGTGTTAAACCTACTGTATTCCAACTTCTCTATGGATCATAAACTATTTTACTAGCCATAGATTCATCAAAATAAGCAAACAACACACACAAAACAGAATCTGTCAAAAACAGAACAGTCTGTAGTAATCTGTAACTAACGCAAACTTCTGGAACTCAAAAACTTCTACCAAAATTAGACGACCTGGAAATTTTTTTTATTGATCAGCAGCAATTGGAATCATTATTTTATCACGTTCTGGTGATTTTTAACAATTCGGGCACTAAGCGCAAAGTTTCTGGAAATTACAGCAAGATCAAATAACTATCACCCAAGAAGATCCAATAGGTTTAACTTGGCACAAACACTAATTAAAAGATAAAACCACATCTAAACAGAGTCTAGATGGATTATTTATTCCTAAACAGGGCAAAAACAAAAAACTAAAAATAAAATTGGGTTGCCTCCCAACAAAGCGCTATCGTTTAACGCCCCTAGCTAGGCATAAAAGCAAGGATAGATCTAGGTATTGCCATCTTTGGTAGTCAATCCATAAGTGGCTCTCATGATAGATTCATATGGCAATTTTATTTTATTTCTAGGAAATTGTTCCATGCCTTTCTTTAATGGAAATTGGAATCTATATTCCCTTTCTTCATATCAATAATTGCACCAATCGTTCTAAGGAAAGGTCTACCAAGAATAATAGGACATGAAGGATTGCAATCTATATCAAAACGATAAAATCTCGGGCACATAATTCCTATTTGCAACAATAAGAACATCATTAATTCTTCCCATAGGCTTTTTAATAGTGGAATCCATAAGATGCAAGTTTAGCGAGCAATCATCAAAGTCACGAAATCTAGCAAATCACACAAAGTTTTGGGAATAGTGGAGACACTAGCACCCAAATCACACAAAGCATTAAAATCATGATCTTTGATTTTAATTTTGATAATAGTTCCCACTCATCATAGATTTTCCTAGGGATAGAAACTTTTAACTCAAGTTTTTCTTCATAAGATTGCATCAAGGCATCAACAATGTGTTGGTAAAGGCCTTATTTTGACTATAAGCATGAGGAGAATTTAGAGCGGTTTGCAACAAGGAAATACAATCAATTAAGGAGCAATTTTCAGAATTAAATTCCTTGAGATCCAATATAGTGGGTTTAGCAACATCTAGGTTTTTATTTCTTTCAACCCCACTTTTATCAATTTCATCGTCAAGATCTAAAACTCAATTCTTAGAAGCGCCTTCTAGGTAAAGGAAGATCATATTCAGTTTCATCAAGATTCATATTGCAAAACAAAGATTTAATAGGGGACACATCAATAACTTTTAGATCTTCATCTTGATTTTCATAGGAATTAGAAGAACACGCTTTAATAAAGGCATCTTTTGTACGCATCCTAAGCGGTTCTTTTTTGCACTCATCAATTGAAATTCTCATAGCTTTGAGAGACTCATTGATATCATG
Organism: Aegilops longissima; assembly: GCA_021605205.1. Taxonomy (NCBI): domain Eukaryota; kingdom Viridiplantae; phylum Streptophyta; class Magnoliopsida; order Poales; family Poaceae; genus Aegilops; species Aegilops longissima. The sequence continues at coordinate 3,723 of JAHIAM010018360.1, forward strand.
CTTAGGAGGAATAGATCTAAGCTTTAAAGAATCAACCTCAAGAGAAATTCTATCAATGTTCCTAGCCAAATCATCAACTTTAAGCAATTTCTCCTCAAGCAAAGCATTAAAATTCTTTTGTGAATTCATAAACTCTTTAACACTACTCTCAAATTCAGAGGGCATCTTATTAAAATTTCCATAAGAGTTGTTGTAGGAATTTCCATAATTATTAGAAGGATTACTAGGATAAGGCCTAGGATTAGAATTCCCTCTATACGCGTTGTTACCAAAATTATTCCTACCAAAAAAATTCACATCCATAGATTCATTATTATTCTCAATCAAGGTAGACAAAGGCATATCATTAGGATTAGAAGAAACACTCTTAGTAGCAAATAATTTCATAAGTTCATCCATCTTTACACTCAAAACATTGATTTCTTCTATCGCATGCACTTTTTTATTAGTAGATCTTTCAGTATGCCATTGAGAATAATTAACCATAATATTATCTAGGAGTTTAGTAGCACCTCCTAAAGTAATTTCCATAAAAGTGCCTCCCGCGGCCGAATCTAAAATATTTCTAGAAGCAAAATTCAATCCAGCATAATTTTTTTGTATAATCATCCACAAGTTCAAACCATGAGTAGGAGAATTACGTATCATTAATTTCATTCTCTCCCAAGCTTGTGCAACATGTTCATGATCAAGTTGCTTAAAATTCATAATATCGTTCTAGAGAGATAATCTTAGCGGGAGGAAAATACTTAGAGATAAAAGCATCTTTGCACTTGCTCCAAGAATCAATACTATTTTTAGGCAAGGGTGAAAACCACGCTTTATACGATATCTAAGCGAAAAGAAATAGCTTCAATTTAACGACATCATTATCGACATCTTTTTCTTTTGCATATCACATAAATCAATGAAGCTATTCAGATGAATAGCGGCATCTTCACTAGGAAGGCGCGAATTGATCTTTCATAACAAGATTCAACAAAGCAGTATTGATTTCACAAGATTCAGATATTGGCAAGAGGAGCAATTGGGTGATAAAAATCATTATTATTGGTATTGGTGAAGTCACACAATTTGGTAGCATCTTGAGCCATCGCGACAAACAAGCAATCAACACACGAGCAAACAAAAGGCAAAGGGAAAAGAGGAGGAGATTGGGAAAGAGGGGTGAATAAAGCGGCAAGGGTGAAGTGTGGGAGAGGAAAACGAGAGGAAAATGGCAAATAATGTAATCGAGAGATAGGGATTGTGATGGGTACTTGGTATGTTGACTTTTGCGTAGACTCCCGACAGCGCGCAGAAATCCTTCTTGCTACGTCTTGAGCTTGCGTTGGTTTTCCCGAAGAAGAGGATGATGCAGCACGATGGCGTAAGTATCTCCTCAGTTTTTAGAACCAAGGTATCAATCCAGTAGGAGGCCACACACAAGTCCCTCGTACCTGCACAAAGCGATAGCTACTCAACCAACGTGATTAGGGGTTGTCAATCCCTTCACGGTCACTTAGAGAGTGACATCGATAGAGATAATATTTTTGGTATTTTTGGTATAAAGATGCAAAGTGAAAAGTTGAAAGCAAAGTAAAAACAAAGAAAGTATAAAAGTGATGGAGATTGATATGATCAGAATAGACCCGGGGGCCATAGGTTTCACTAGTGGCTTCTCTCAAGAGCAAAAATATTCTACGGTGGGTGAACAAATTACTGTTGAGCAATTGACAGAATTGAGCGTAGTTATGAGGTTATCTAGGTATGATCATGTATATAGGCATCACGTCCGAGACAAGTAGACCGAAGCGATTACGCATCTACTACTATTACTCCACTCATCGACCACTATCAACATGCATCTAGAGTATTAAGTTAAAAAAGAGTAACACCTTAAGCAAGATGACATGATGTAGAGGAATAAATTCATGCAATATGATCAATACCCCATCTTGTTATCCTCGATGGCAATAATACAATATTTGCCTTGCAACCCTTTCTATCACTCGGTAAGGACACATAAGATTGAACCCAAAGCAATGCACTTCTCCCATTGCAAGAACTACCAATCTAGTTGGCCAAACCAAATGGATAATTCGAAGAGACTTGCAAAGATAACTCAATCATACATAAAAGAACTCAGAGAAGATTCAAATATTATTCATAGATAAGCTGGATCATGAACCCACAATTCATCGGTCTCAACAAACACACATAAAAGAAGATTACATCGAATAGATCTCCACGAGAGAGGGGAGAACATTGTATTGAGATCCAAAAGAGAAGAAGCCATCTAGCTACTAGCTATGGACCCGAAGGTCTGAAGTAAACTACCCACACTTCATCAGAGGGGCTATGGTGTTCATGTAGAAGCCCTCCATGGTAGATGCCCCCTCTGGCGGAGCTCAAACAGGCCCCAAGATGGGATCTCGTGGATCTGAGGAATTCTGGCGGTGGAATTAGGTTTTGGCTCTGTTACGATCGTTTGGAAGTGCGTAGGTATATATAGGAGGAGAGAGTGCGTCGGTGGAGCTTGAGGGCCACGAGGAGCGCGCCCCCACTCGTGACCGCCTCTCTGATGCCTTGGCATAGGGTCCAAGTCTCATGGATCACGTTCGGTGAGAAAATCACGTTTCCGAAGGTTTCATTCCGTTTGGACTCCGCTTGATATTCTGTTTCTTCGAAATACTGAAAAAGGCAAAAAACAACAATTCTGGGTTGGGCCTTTGGTTAATGGGTTAGTCCCAAAAGTAATATAAAAGTGGAAAATAAAGCCCATTAAAGTCCAAAACAATAGATAAAGTAGCATGGAGAAATCAAAATTATAGATACGTTGGAGCGTATCAAACTACCGAGTTCAACATCTGCAACATAAACCCATACAACCATCGCCAAGGAGGTCGTAGTACTATGAATTCCATTTACGCTCCATACCAATCGTTCTAAAAACTACTTACTACTTATAACGTGCCATTGAAAATCGGAACTCTTAACCCGCTAAAAAGCGATATTTTAAGCGTGGCTACTCGATGCATGGCAACTGGCGAGCCACGCGCTCAAGTCGTTCACTGTGGTCCCGACCATCAACTCCTACAAAGGTGCTCCACCACGTACCAGTACCGCTGAATGCAGCAATCGTGCACCTAGGGTTTTAGGGTTTATTTGTTAACTTCGCCTTTACGTAACACTCATGTATGCGAGACAGCGAGAGGCCGTTGAATCGTGTGCCTCTTCTCTTGATATATTACTCCACCATTATGCGGTGTCCAAAAATTATAATAACTACTAGCAATGTGCCAATGCGTTGCCACACGATCAAAGTAGATTAATACATATTCACCGATTTGATAGAAAAAAGTCTAGTTTTGAAATCATATATCACTAAAAATATGTTATGTTTCACTCAAAATATATTCCTTTGGCGGTTTTGATGAGATAAGGGAGGAATGTTGTTGGTTTCAAGATTAGAAGTGGTATATGTCTAATTTCTACTCTTACTAGCAAGATGCCCGTCGTTGCATGGAACATCAAGATCTTGTGGGAGAAAAGGATGAGCGAGGGAAGGCCTTATCGCAAATGTGGTGAAGAGTGTGGGTAAATTGCCATATTTTCCTTCCTATCAGTCGAGATATAAATCGGACGACCTACATTAATAGGATGGCAGGCCCACCATCATCACCAACTCTATTTTTATCCCTACTCTTATAAAAAGCATTGTCGTGATGATCGTGTGCCTGCCATCCTGCAATATAGGCCGTCCGATCTATATCGCAGATAGGAAAAACTATGGCAATTTTGCAAAAGATACCCACCCCTCTCCATATTTGCAAATAAGGCTTCCCTCCTTCATCTACAAGATAAACTACTCATACAAATGCATCTTGATGTTAAAATTTGTAGGCATCTTCTTTAGTTGTTGCAAAAGGCCCATGTGTGTGTGTGAGAGAGGAGAGTGGAGGAGGGCGGAGTGCATGTGTGACAAAGACACGGGTGGTGTGTGGATGCGATAGGTATCAGCTTAAAATGAAATGATAGTGTGTGTGTGTGCACGGTCGAGGGAGTGTGTCAAGAAGGGAAGAAAAAGCTTTACATAGATACAAGGAGCGGGAGAGAGACATGTATCACGATGGTGGAAGCCACGAGTGTGCGGTTGTATAAAACCTATCTAGAGGCTAGGCAGTCGATAAATGTTTGTGAGAGAAATCTGGCAGTCGAGGGTCTGGCGAGAGTTTTGTGTGTGTGAGAGAGCGGTGGTCGGGAAGAAGTAGAAGCAGGAGTTGTGTGTGTGTGTGTGTGTATGTGAGAGAGAGAGAGAGAGAGCAGGTGATGGGGGTTGTCTGATCGGTAAACAAATGAATAATGTCGAGTCTGGATGGAGCGAAAGGAGACCATAACAAATGTTGTGTCTCTGAGAGAGAGAGAGAGAGAGAGAGAGTAATTTAATTGGTATGAGTCATATGTAGAGACATATATAAGTTCTGTGAGAGAATCCCATAGAGAGAAAGACAAAGTGAGAAAGGCAGTGGAGACTGTGTGTGGCGGTGAAAAAGAAAGCACTTAGGTACTGCAGAGATATCGGAGAACAGTGGGGGCGTGAGGAGATAATGAAAACCGTGTAATGTATAATGATAGGAGAGTGTGACACTTCTCAAGGGAGATGGAGGAGACCATGTTTGCAAGGATAGGAGAAACATGAAGTGGCGTCTGGGTGAGCTGGAGAAAAGAGAGTGATAGCTACACAGAAGGAGCATGTCATGCGAGAGATGGGTGTGAAAGGAGGAAGAAAAAGGATTCAAATATTTGAATTCGAGATGATGATACATGAAATCCATGCACTGACCAAAATTGATCTATCAAACATGCATACTCATATGAATTCCACACATCTATATTATTTAATATGTAGATATTACTGATCCATACATTTTAGTAGAACATAATTTGGTTAAATTTGTTAGAATTCAACCTTATAAGATTTCGAGATTATTGTATTTGTAAATCATATATACATATAAAGGGCAGAATTCTTTGTTGTGCTTTTGAAAGTATATATTAAAAAATGATGTATGTAGAATGTAATTCCAATTGAAAATGGATCCCGCCGGAAAAAAAGTAGAATACAAGCGGGATTGAATTGAGTTGTACCCAGTAAACCTGCCTTGTGCAAAATTTGAGCGAGCGGGGAAAGTCACTGTAACCCTGCAAAACCAAAATCTGCAAGATGGAAATCCTCTGCTATCCACACTTGCATAAAGAGAAGCCTATTTTGGATTTACTATAGGTTTGGGTAGGGGTGTAGGTTATAATTTCACCCAAATGTGGCGTAACCGCCTCTCACCCGATTCATACGGTGGGCGCCAAAACTGCAATGTGTGCCCTCGGTTAAAATCGACTCCCTCCCGATTCCTTATTCATACATTGGGCGCCAAAAACAAACTCTAAATAAACCAAATAATTGATTGTGTATGCGAGATTGCAAATCCTATCCCCAACGACTAATATTCTTTGTGATGTAGTAGAAATTTGAAATGGAGGCTAAGTTTGTAAATTTCCCCTCGCAGATTGATACAAGCGTGCCACTGAATATTGGTCCCCCCTTCCTCTCTACCTCCCTTTTCCCCATTACGTACTCCGTGGGCGCCAAACACCTCTCACACCCACCTCTCAGCCGTGATCCGTCCGCCACCCCATCGCCGTCCTCCTCCCACCATGCTAGAGCTGATACCCCAGCAGCCGTCCATTACAAGAGATCGACCTCTCATCACGCCTTGGACGGGATCCTTGCATCCCATCTCTCTACGCTTCATCGGCGTCGTCCACCTTGTCGGCACCGCTCCTACGACCGTCTCGTCCACTTGTGTAGGCGTTCTGGGAACGGGGGTCCCCAGACTTGCCTGCCTGCGGACTGCGGCATGGCTCAAAGGGGGGCCCATCACGGCCCATCTTCATCAACGCAAGCTCAAGACCCTCGCGAGGGGCCAAGCCTCATGAGGCGGGCGACAGAGGCTTCTCGGCATGGCCTCATCAGGCTGGCTCGAGGAGGCGGAGAGATCAAGGCGGGGTACCTCACGAGGTGCCCATGGCGTAAGCCATGGCGACAAAAGGCGCCCGGTGAGGCCAGCCAGCGCTGATGTCCTCCTTTCCTCTTTGATGCAAAGGGAGCAAGCGCAGGCGAGAGCATCAAGAAAAGGCGTCCATTTCGGTGCAACAAGACCAAGACCAGCCCAATGGCAGGAAGGAAGTCATCGTGGAGACCAAGCCGGCGTCACCACCAGAGCCTTTGACAGGCGAGGACCAACTTTAGTCAGGATAAGTGTACCAGATGTTCCCCTTCAAAATGACCATTTGTTGGCGCCCTTCCCGCTCAATATTTGGGAAGAGGCCCATGGCCTCTGTCTATAAATAGGACTAGTCTCCCACAGGGTAGAGGGAGCTTGATCCGGAATCCAGAACAGAGCTAGAGGTCAAGCAATCTAGAAAGAGAGAGAGAGAAGGCGGCTGAACTCCTCCTAGCAGTTCATCGCCCGGCCAAGAACAGACCCTCGCGAGGCTGTTCTTCCTTGTATATTCATCACCATCAGCCCAAGGCAATCCACCACACTACAAACTAGAGTAGGGTATAACACCACAATGGTGGCCCGAACTAGTATAAACCTTCGTCTCTTGCTGTTCCTTTTGTAGTTTAGATCCAAGCGGGGCGGGGTGCGAGTAGGTAGAGGCGAGATCTCAGCGCGCAGTGTTCGAACCTCAAGGTCTGCGGAACCGAAATCCGACATTTGCGCGCCCGGTAAGTGCGCGGAATTAATCTTCCGCCGCCCTGTTCTCCGTCGACCACGAATCCATATCGATGCTCGTCGGGCCCGCGCAGCTCAGCGCTCTCGCTTCCGCGTCGCCCAGAGCGGCTCCCGTCGTGGCGCCCTCGTCGTTCCCGTCGCTGCCATCAACGCCGCCACCGGCCCGGCGAAACGAGCATCAAGCATCGTCCAGCATCCCTCCGTGAGGCAAAGGCGGCCGCCTGCTACCTGACTTCGCCCGGTGGTTCTTCGTCTCGGCGTTCAGCGCGCCCATGGAAGCTCGAGCTGCGCTCATCGCGGCAAGCGACCTCTGCGCTACCGTCCGATCGATAGCGTCTATGAAGAGTGGCTCGACGGCGTCGCCGACTCGTCCACGCCCGAGGCTCCCCAGCGCCGTCCGTCGCTGCACCGCACCCGCCCTGCGGCTGGCGAGCTCGAGGTGCCTCGGCCGCCTCCCCTCAAGAAAGCGCCACAGCCCCAAAGGCGTGGTTCTGGCGGAACCCGCTCCGCCCGGCGCCGATCGCGGCAAGCGAGCTGCGGAAGTCCCTCGCCCGCAGAAGCTGCTGAGTGCTCTCCGCTCTGGCTCGTCGCGACCACGCTCCTGCTCCGCGCGTCAAGACCCAGCGCTGCTCGAGCTGCACCGCGCGAGGACCCGCAAGACCAAGCTCTTCGTCACCCAAGGCCTCCGTAGCCACAGCAGGCTGCCGTGCCTTCACCACCGAGCTGCTGGCGTCGCGTTGCCCGGCAAGTTCAAGCCAGACCTGCCTCCTCGCTTCGCCAGTGCGGCCGACCCGAGTTCCTCCAGCTCTGCGAGCTGGGCATCGAAGCTGCGCGAGCGAAGTTCATGG
>JAHIAM010018361.1:0-15151 GCA_021605205.1 Aegilops longissima
AGAAGCAGGATGGCGAAGACATGCATGCGTGAATCTTACCCAGCTTGGGGCTCTCAGGAGATAACACCCCTCTTCTGCTCTGCGGGGTCTCCGCATGATCACTATGGCAAAGTGAGTACAAGATGCTCCTTGAGTCGTTCGGGGTGAGGAAGGAGAAGGGCACGGCTAGCTCTTCTCTCCTCTATGAGTGTGTCTAAAACTACTAGCTTCAACCCTTTGCATGGGTGCCCGGGGGTTTATATAGGCCTACCCCGGGTGTACAAGTAATCCGGTGAGTGCGGGCCCAAGCCGTCGATCTCTAAGTCGCCGTCTTCTCCTTGACTTAGGGCCCGCCGACTAGTGGGCCCGTCGTGATCGACATGGGGCCGACATCCCTTGTCCTGTGGTAGTCTTGCCACTGCGATTCTTGTAGTCGTGCTTGAATAGCCTGAGCTTGGTCATGGGGTCATGGCAGATGCCGCCATGGCGAGCGATCCTATTGTCATTCCCGTCTTAATACGATTAATGGCGCGTGGAACCGCGGGAGGTCGCCGACTCCGAGGCCGACTTCATCGAGGTCCGTCTTTGGGCGCTCTGCCGTCTTGAGTACTCCGCCAGGCGTAAATCCCGCCGTCTTGGTCGTGCAGACGAGCCATCGTGGAGTCGAGGAATCTGCCGCAGAAGTGATGTCGAGGCGGCGTGTATGATGCATTGGGCTGGCGGAGATCTCCATCGATGCAGCTCGTAGCCATACCGCCCTTTATGGGCGAGGCGGAATGGCGCGGCGGCTTTGCCCCATCCGCTCGTAGTCGCTCAGGTAGGAGGTGGTTGGGGTGTGGGCCGACTCCGTGCGACCTCGCCTAAGGTCGCCCGGCTTGGGTAAAGCTGTAACACCGGAGTAACTTTCCATATTTGTAACTCAACTCTTGCCATTTTCGGCATTGATATATGATTTTCCCTCCGTGGTTGGGTTTCTCCTTTTGCATTTTGTCCATGTCATGCATTTTATATCATGTCATCATGTGCATCGCATTTGCATACGTGTTAGTCTCATGATTCGAGCATTTTCCGTTGTCCGTTTTGCAATCCGGCACTCCAATCTCCCGGCGGTCCCTTTTACGTTTTTCGGTAATGCGGTACTAAAACCTTCTCGAAATGGACCGAGGTTTGTCTAGTGGCCTTGGTATACCACCGTAGACCACCGGTCAAGTTGAGCCATTTGGAGCTCGTTTGGTACTCAACGTTAACGCACTCTCGCAAAGGCCTATTTTAAGTTGCAGCCCAACACCCTTCAAAACAGCCCAATAACCCATCTAAGTCACTTCCATGCTCTCCGTCGTTCGATCACGATCGTGTGGTAAACTACACCTCATTTGGACTCTCCTAGCTCCTCTATGCCTATTTAAACACCTCACAAATCCGGATCATCCTCTTCCCGAAACCCTAAAATCTCTCTCCGCCGGCGTGTCCTGCACGCAGAACCAGCTCACGCCGCCCCAGCCAGTCCGCGCCTGCCCGTGGCGTCGCCTTGAGCCAGAGCCAGCCAAGCGCCCGAGCGCCAGGCCTGCCCTCCGCCCCGCTCGGCCGGCCGTCGCCCGCGCCTCCGCCGCCAGCCGGCCTTGCCCGCCTCCGCCGCCGCCTCGCCCGACCGACCCCGCCGCCGCCAGCCTGGCCGTCGCCCGCCGCCGGGCTTCCCATGCCGCGCCTCGCCGGGTCCGGCCCGCGCCGTCCGCGGCCCCGCCGCCGCTCCTCCGGCGCCCGCCTGCCGCGCCACCGCCGTCCTCGACGGATCGGGCGAGCCCGATCCGGCCTCGAACCGCCGCCATTGACTTCTCTCTCTCCCTCCTTTTTCCTTCTAAGTTTTAGCATCATTGTTATTTTGTGCATTTTCAACGTGCTATATCTTGCATCCGTAGATCCATTTTGCGCGTATAATATGTCAAAATTTTCGCCCCAAGTAGATCATTTCATCTCATTGCATCATTTTCATTTGAGCTCATCTTGATGCCCGAAATGCTGTTGGAAGAGTGCTATGTGATGTTAGTTTCTGTTTCTTAACAGAACTTGCACTTTTATTATTTTGCCATGATTAATGTGTACCCTATGAATTTGATTCCTACATGTGTTTTGTAAAATGCCATGCCATCTTTCCAGGGGTGTATGCCATGTATTTTGTGATCTATGTGGTGACTAGCACAAGCATGCAAAGTAGGTGTCCCAATGTTGCTGATTTCAGCCCTGTTTTAGCTGATTTTGATGCCATGTTAACTTGATGATACCGAGAGATCTATGCATATTTTGAGATACTTCAGTAAGGGTGTTTTGTAAAACATGTCTTGCTCTATCCATCCATGCCTTTGTTTGCAATTATGGAGTGCCATAGCTTGAGTCAATCGAGCTCTACTTTTGCTATCAAATGTTTCCTGGCAGATTGTATACATGTTATTCAATTTTGCCTAGCTTGTTGTGGTTGATCCATATATGCTATGTTATTGTTCTTGCCATGTATGTCTTCTATGTCATGTCTTCTTGATCTATGTATGCTTAGTTTTTCATATAAGTCTCTGTAGTGATTGCATTGAGCTTGTAAACATGCCCTCTCGTTATCAGTTTTGACATGTCATGTTGCTGAATCTGTTAACAAACTTTCAATATTGACATGGATGTTACTATATTTTCTAGTCCTTTTTGGCTTATGGTCAGTAAGGGACTTTTGATCTATCTTTGATTAGATTCATGCCATGCCATGTTTTGCTATTTTAAGTTCCTGTAGCATGTAGTTTTGCTGCTCTGAACATTGCAACCTGATGCTGTTTTTGTCATGTCCAGCCTGATATTTTGTGCACTTTTGCCATGCTTGTTTGAACCTGTTATGATGTGAACTAGCCGTATCTCAGTGCTCATCTTTTGTCGAGCATCATGTTAGATCACTGCCATGTACTTTGTTGGTACGTTTGGGTGCAGTAAGCAATTATTTGTTGTTTGCTAAGTGGCATCATGCTGTTAATGGCAGATTTGGCCATTCTTGTTTTGCTTGTCATTTCAAACCGTGCATCCGATTCCGGTGATCTTTATATCGATTTCAACGAAATCATCTCATCTTTCAGCGGCATACTTGGTTTGCCAAGTTGAAGCCTGGTTCATCATTACCTTCGGGCCCAATAAGCATATCTCATCATGCATATCATGTCATGTTTTGCATCATGTTGATTGTGCATTCTGATTTATTTGGTTCCTTTGTTTGTGTTGTTGCTTTGGGTAGGTCGGAGGCAGTCGTGAGCGAGGAACCTGTTGAGGCGCTTTGAGGATCAAGCTTTACAACTCAGAACATTGCGAGCAATGACCATACCCTCAAATCACTTCTATCTTTTTAGTTGCTCGCTCTTTTGCTATGCCTATGCTCGATGCCTACCACTTGCTATATCATGCCACCCATGTTGCCATTCAGCCCTAACCATCCTTTTCCTAGCAAACCGTTGATTGGCTATTTTTTGCTCGGCCCTCTTATAAGGTTGCTAGTTGCGGTGGTGAAGTTTGTTCCTTGTTGGAACATGGAGATGTTGTTCCTTTTGGAACATGTTTACTTTTGGGGATATCACAATATATATATTCTGCTATATTTAATACATCTATATACTTGGTAAAGGGTGGAAGGCCGGCCTTACGTGTTTTGTTCCTCTTGCCACCCTAGTTTCCGTCATACGGTGTTATGTTCCTTGATTTGCGTTCCTTACGGTTGGGTGATTTATGGGACCCCCTTGACAGTTGCTTTGAATAAGACTTCGTCCAAGGCCCCTTTGGTTTTACCATTTGCCACCTAAGCCTTTTCCCGGGTTTCGCGAGCCTCATCTTTATTACCCCCCAATGCTCCCAGTGTTGGTCCAAACTAAACCACTGCGGTGCCACCACAGGGCAACTTGGGGCATCTTCGGTTGCCGTCCGTCCTCATCGGATGTGCCACGAGCAGATATGCAGCTCCTATCGGGTTGTCGGCTGTCGGGCTTTTTGGTCTTGTTTATTTGTCGAAATGTCTTGTTCCGGGTTCGAGATTGATCGGGTCTTCGGTGAAGAATATCCCGTTGACCGTGAGAGCTTATAATGGGCTAAGTTGGGACACCCTGGGTAATATCTTTGGGTGCTTGCGGTTATGAGATGGGAATTTGTTAATGTCGGTTGTGAAAACCCAAAGTTGACCTCAATTAAAATACACATCAACCGTGTGTAACCGTGATGGTCTCTTCTCGGGGTCAAGGTGAACGATGTTGAGTTATGTCGATGTAAGTAGTTCGGATCACTTCTTGATGCTACTAGCTTCACGACCGTGCTTTGCTCCTCTTTCCTCTTTTGCGATGTAGCCACCATATATGCTTAAACCTGCAGCTCCACTTTCTCTGTCCTTCCTATAAGCTTAAATAGTCTTGATCTGGTGTGAGATTCTTTGGTCCCGTGACTCAGGATACTTCAAAACAGTTCGGTTCGGCGATGCGGTCAGGTGACTCAACCGAGCTCCGTGGGAGTTCGCGAGGCGTGGTCGTTACTTGTGTCTTTTCGATGATCTAGTGGTGCCCAGTTGGGGACGATTCGGGATCTGTAGCATTTGGGGTATCTTCTTTATTTTGGTTCCGTATGGGACCTTGAGTGTACTCAATGTTGGATGTTTATTTATGTCTTTGTGAAGTGGCTTTGTAAGCCAACTATGTATCTCTTTCCCTTATTTATTACATGGGTTGTGTGGATTACCTCACTTGCGACATTGCTTTCAATGCGGTTATGCCTCTAAGTCGTGCCTCGACCGTGGGAGATATAGCATCGGGGCAAGTTGTTCAGCCTTCCCGACTTGAGCCCCTACGATTGTTTTCTGCCGTTGTTGAGTCTAGAATGGAAAATGTTTTGAGTCTTAGGATTATATATAGGAGAGGATTCTTTTACTTCCGTCCTTATCGCTCGTGAGGTCTCGCGTAAGTTTTGACTCTCCTCTTCTCAATTTTCACTAAATTTTTTAGGATCACGTGGGTATCTTGGAATCGTTCGATGGTTTTGTGGGGAACATTGTTCTTGGTGCCTCGACATTTAGGGGTTGTGGCGGTGTCGGGGAGTTGAGCTCGGTGTTGTCGTCACAATTTTAGTTGGATTCGGAATACCGAGTTTTGCCGACATCGAAATCTCTTTTGTGCGTTGTTGGTGAGATAACCGATAGCCCGATCTTTGTGGGAGTCTTGGGATATTGCCATGACTTGTATAACGGATGTTTTTGAAGGTCGGGTACCCGATTTCGAGGATTTCTTGGTTATGTGTTGGGATGGATCGTTGGATCTAGGTATTGTTAGTTTGGGTGATATATTTTGTGTCCCTGATCCCCAACACCGAGATTGCATAACGAGAAAGTTTGGGAGTTTATAGGTGGAATTCTAGTAGCTACGGGATATTCTTTCCGACGGATGTATGATTTGAGATTGGGGTTCAACGTTTAGTGGTCCGCCCATTCACGGTCGATTCTGATGGTGTCGAGGCGTCTTAAAGAATCCTTGGCTATGCTGATTCGGGGCGTCTTGTTTGTCATTAAGTGGCGTCCGCTATCGTCGTGTCGTGTGGGCCCACCAACACTTTGGACGAAATCTCTATCATGTGTTTGTTCGGCTCATTCTAGCAGCCAATCTTTTGTTTTCAGTTGTGATATTCGATTTGTTTCTAAGCGATGTTGTTTCCATATCTTTATCTAAGTGGCTTCTCACCTTAATGGATGTGTGATGATTAACTTTGGAATTCATTCGTTCATTCTTGTTGAATGTTTATTGTGAAGACTATATGTTGCAATTTCTATCCGTTGATTCTACTTATCAATTTGTCTATCAAAGGACTAACGGATGTCACCCTCTTGAGGATGGCTCCCATGCAGCGTCGAATCCGGATCGCAATGATGGGGATCGGTCGAGACCCTCCACCTCCACCTCCACCTCCGCCTCCGGAGGCACGGCAAGCTATCATGGCAGCCACCAATGCCAATGCTCGGATGATTTTGCAGCTCTTGCAAGAACATACTCGAGGCAAGGCAATCAAGGAAATCAAGGTCAAGGCAACAATCAGCCACACTTTGCTACTCTCGGTCGGTTCCTCGCTAATCAGCGAAGTCTTTCGGTTTACGTGTTGAGGCTACAGATCTTTGACGATTGGTTAGTGGACATCTGCAAGCATTTTGATTGTAGCAATGTCGGAACGAGGACTTTGTCAAGTTTGCATCATTTCAACTCAAGGATCAAGCTGCTTGAGTGGTACCGACAATACAAAGATTCGGAGGAGGTCGTGTCATTACAGGATGAGTTCATGCCGTGATTTGAGCTCATCACATTTCGAAAAGTGTTGTTGAGAGCAAGCGTGAGGAGTTCCGCAATCTCAAGCAAGGCAACATGTCGTCTATCAATACAATATCCAGTTCGAGAGCTTCGCTCGTTTTGCTAAGCAAGGCGTGCACGATGAAAGAGTATGATCTATCAATTCGAGGTGGTGCAGAGAAGATCTGCAATTACCTCTTGTGCTGTTTGAGCGGATAAGTATGATGATTTCTACAACATGGCTCTGAAGCAAGAAGCTGCCAGCTCAAATGTGAGGCTTCTAAGAAGAGAATCGGGGATGCAGATTCAGTCCTCTTCGTCCTCTCAAGTGGCAGCTAAGCGCGAAGTTTTACCTGCCTCCTCCTCCGTTCCGTCGGCCTTACCGAGCGAGAAGAACTTCGGTGGCCGTGGATCTTCCCACCCACCCAACCCAAGCTATCAGAACAAGTCTAATTCTCAAGCTCCAAGGTCAAGTGCTCCTTACCACCGTCCGCTCTCGAGGTCACTTGCAACAAGTGTCGTGAAGGGTCACTATCTTGAACAAGTGCTTCAACCGAGGCGCCTTCGCCTCCTCCTCTGTGAAATCTTCCGGCAATGCGGTGGTCAAGCATAATCCAAAAGTATGCCAAGGTCAATATGATGAATGCAGCTCAGAGCGGAAGATTCTTCGAGATGTGCTAATGGGTAATCTTCTTGTTAATGATATTCTGCAAAAGTCTTATTTGATCTTGGTGCATCGCTTTCTTTCATCTCAAGACCTTTTGTTGCCAAGCATGAGTTGGTGACGAGAAGAGATTCCTATTCCATTGAAGATTGTGTCCCGGGTAAGCAGATGACTTCTCGAGTTTTGGTTCGAATGTCTCTATCAAGATGGGCGATTATAGATTTCTTTCTAAACCAGTTGTTCTTGGTGACTCGGATATTGATCTTATTCTCGGAATGGGTGGCTTTATCGGCACAAAGCTCGAGCTTGATTGTGCTGCCGGGGAAATTCAATTGACTCACTCTTCTAATGATGTGATCATCTATGCGCTCGTGATGAAACCATTCGGTTGTTTTCTCTCAATGAAAGAAGCGAACTGAATGCCATCTCTCAATTCGATCGTTTGTGAGTACCAAGATGTCTTTCGGAAGAGCTTCGGGTATGCCTCCTCATCGGCGATTGAGTTAGTTATCGATCTTGAGCACAGCCTGAACCCGTTTGCAAGCGTCCATACAAGCTTGGACTGAAGAGCTGAAGGAATTGAAGAAGCGCTTCGATGAACAAGAGCGTCAGGTTTGATCGGACGAGTTCATCTCCTTGGGGTTGTGGTGTTCTTTTTGTCCGAGAAGAAGGATGGCGCGGACCGACTTTCGTCGATTACCGCCATTGAATAAGAAGACAATCAAGAACAAGTATCCACTTCCCAACATCAATGAGCTTTTCGAGCAACTCAAAGAGCTACGATGTTCTCAAGCTTGACTTCTATGGGTTATCATCAGTTCGCATTAGTGAACAAGATATTCCCAAGACAGCATTAGAACAAGCTTTGGTTCTTATGAATATCTTGTCATGTCTTTCGGCTTGTCAATGCTCCTCCAACATTCTCTCGAATGATGAACTTCATATTCAACCCTACACCAATGAATTAGTCTTGGTCTATCTTGATGATATTTTGGTCTTCTCCAAGAATAAGAAGGATCATGCCAAACATTTGCGATTGGTGCTAGACAAGCTCGGAGAGTATCAATTCTATGCTAAGTTCTCAAAATGTGAATTTTGGCTTGATGAAGTGCTTTATCTTGGTCATATCATCTCCGCCAAGGGCATCGCTGTTAATCCGAGAAGGTGTCGCAATTGTGAATTGGGAACCTCCTCGGAATGTCAAGCAGCTCCATGATTTCCTTGGTCTTGCAAGCTATTGCGAAGATTAGTTGAGAACTTCTCCAAGATTGCAAAGCCTCTTTCCAACCTCCTCGAAGCATGTGAAGTATGTACGGTCTCCAGATGTGGCGTTGCTTTCAATACCCTCAAAGAGAAACTCGTCACAGCTCTGTTACGACTCCTCTGATGAATCCAAGCCATTTGAAGTTTTACGTGATGCTTCTCTTCAAGGTCTCGGTCTTTGTGTTAATGCAAGAGAAGAGTTGTGGCTTATACCTCTCGATTGAAGCCTGGAAGAACTACCCACTCACGATCTTGAGTTGGCGGCGATTGTCCATGCTTTGATTACATGGAGACATCTCTTGTTGGGAAGGAAAGTGGACATTTTCACCGATCACAAGAGTCTCAAGTACATCTTCACTCAACCCAACCTCAACCTCGAGGCGGACTCGATGGGTGAAATGATTCAAGAGTACAACCCAAGTATTGAATATACTCGAGCAAAGCCAATGTCATTGCGAGATGCTTTGAGCGGGAAAGCTTCTTTGCAGATCTAATCCTCAAGCCCTTTGGCGGATCTACTGTGAAGCTTTCCATAAGCTGAATCTTCAAGTTGTTCCTCAAGGCTTTCTTGCCAACCTCATAGTCTCTCCTACTTTGGAAGATCAGATTCGTGAGGCCCAACTTCGGATACCATGGTGAAAAAGGTGAAGCGTGGTATCGACAAGGGCATTTCAAGTATAAGTGCTTCCACGTTGATGACAAAGACACTCTGTTCTTTGAGGACGGATTAGTGGTTCCTAAGGGTGATCGAGAAAAGTCATTATGAGCGAGGGCTCACAATTCGCTTCTATCCATTCATCACGGAATGCGAAGATGTACCATGACCTCAAGCAGTCATATTGGTGGACTCGAGATAGGCGAAATTGCTCAATTCGTGAATGAGTGTGATGTCTGCGAGAAGAGTGAAGCAGAACACCAAAGACCAGCTGGTCTCCTTCAACCTCTTGCTATTCCTGAATGGAAGTTTGATCATATTGAAATGGACTTCATGACTGGTTTTCCAAAGTCCAAGCGTGGAAATGATGCTATCTTCGTTGTCATTGACAAGCTTACTAAAGTGGCTCATTTTCTTCCTATCAAAGAATCCATCAGCAGCTTCGGTTGGCGAGCTATACACCTCGAGGATTGTCTCCTTGCGGCATTCCACAAGTGATCTCTTGAGACCGTGGCAGCATCTTTACCTCCAAGTTTTGGGATTCTTTTGAGAAGGCCATAGGCACCAACATTCGGTTCAGCACAACTTTCCATCCTCAAACAAGTGGCCAAGTTGGCGAGTAAATCAAATCCTTGAAGATATGCTCGAGCTTGTGTCATTTCTTTGGTATGAAGTGGGAAGATTGTCTTCCATATGCGAGTTCTCCTACAACAACAGCTTCAAGCGAGTTGGGCAAGGCCCCATTCGAAATTCTCTATGGCGAAAGTGCGTACTCCTCTCAATTGATGCGATACGGTGAGCGCCAACTTTTGGCAATGACTTGATCCGAAGCGGAAGAAATGTGCCAAGTCATTACGTGAGAATCTCAAAGCAGCGCAATCGCGCGGAAAACTATTATGATGATAAGCACCGTGATGTGGCTTTTGAAATTGGAGACCATGTCTACCTCCGCGTCTCTCAATGAAAGGCACTTCGTCGCCCGGTATCAAAGGGAAGCTTGCCCCTCGATCGTGGGTCCTTTCAAGATCATTGGGAAAAGAGGTGATCTAGCCTATCAACGAGCTTCCATCCAACTTTGCAAGCGTGCCGATGTGTTTCACGTGTCACGCTCGCAAGTGCTTCAAGACTCTGACGCACTATCAACCGAAGAGATTGACCTTCAAGAAGATCTCTCTTATCATGAGCACCCGTTGCTATTCTTGAAGAAACGGCGCAAGACTGCAACAAGTCAATCAAATTCCGAAAGTGAAGTGGTCACACCATTCCAACAGAAGCTACAGGGGCGCGAGGATCACCTCCGTTCGTATCGGAGTTCTTTCGGTCCTAGATCTCGGGGCGAGATCCTCTTGTAGTGGTGGAGTGTTGTAACACCCGGAGTAACTTTCCATATTTGTAACTCAACTCTTGCCATTTTCGGCATTGATATATGATTTCCCTCCGTGGTTGGGTTTTCTCCTTTTGCATTTTGTCCATGTCATGCATTTTATATCATGTCATCATGTGCATCGCATTTGCATACGTGTTAGTCTCATGATTCGAGCATTTTTCCGTTGTCCGTTTTGCAATCGGCACTCCTATCTCCCCGGCGGTCCCTTTTACGTTTTTCGTGTGCGGGTACTAAACCTTCTCGAAATGGACGAGGTTTGTCTAGTGGCCTTGGTATACCACCCGTAGACCACGGTCAAGTTTGGTCATTTGGAGCTCGTTTGGTACTCAGCAGTTAACCGCTACTCTCGCAAAGGCCTCTTTTAAGTTGCAGCCACACCCCTTCAAAACAGCCCAATAACCCATCTAAGTCACTTCCATGCTCTCCGTCGTTCGATCACGATCGTGTGGTAGCTACACCTCATTTGGACTCTCCTAGCTCCCTCTATGCCTATTTAAACAACTCCCCAAATCGGATCATCCTCTTCCCGAAACCTAAAATCTCCTCTCCCTGGGCGTGTCCGCCACGCCGAGACAGGCTCCAGCCGCCGCCCCAGCCAGATCCGCGCCTGCCACGTGGCGTCACCGCCCTTGAGCCCGTGAACCCGCCGCCGGCACCGGGCCTCCGCTGCGCCCTGACGGCCGCCGCGCCTCCGCGCCGCCCGCCCACGCGCCCGCCTCACGCCGCCTCGCCCACCTGCCCGCCCGCCCGCCGCGCCCGCGCCGTCGCCCGCCCGACCCGGCCCCGCGCCCGCGCCTCCGCTCCGGCCCGCGCCCGTCCGCGCCCCGACCCGACGCTCCTCGGCGCCCGCCTCGCCGCGCCACCGCCGTCCTCGGCGGATCGGGCGAGCCCGATCCGGCCTCGGGAATCCAGCGCCGTTGACTTCTCTCTCCCTCCCTTTTTCCTTCTAAGTTTTAGCATCATTGTTATTTTGTGCATTTTCAACGTGCTATATCTTTGCATCCGTAGATCCATTTTGCGCGTATAATATGTCAAAATGTTCATCTCGAAAAGTAGATCATTTCATCTCATTGCATCATTTTCATTTGAGCTCATCTTGATGCCCGAAATGCTGTTGGAAGGGTGCTATGTGATGTTAGTTTCTGTTCTTAACAGAACTTGCACTTTTGTTATTTTGCCATGATTAATGTGTCACCCTATGAATTTGAGTCCTACATGTGTTTTGTAAATGCCATGCCATCTTTCCAGGGGTGTATGCCATGTATTTTTGTGATCTATGTGGTGACTAGCACAAGCATGCAAAGTAGGTGTCCCAATGTTGCTGATTTCAGCCCTGTTTTAGCTGATTTTGATGCCATGTTAACTTGATGATACCAGAGATCTATGCATATTTTGAGATACTTCAGTAAGGGTGTTTTGTAAAACATGTCTTGCTCTATCCATCCATGCCTTTGTTTGTAATTATGGGGTGCCATAGCTTGAGTCAATCGAGCTCTACTTTTGCTATCAAATGTTTCCTGGCAGATTGTATACATGTTATTCAATTTTGCCTAGCTTGTTGTGGTTGATCCATATATGCTATGTTATTGTTCTTGCCATGTATGTCTTCTATGTCATGTCTTCTTGATGTATGTATGCTTAGTTTTCATATAAGGCTCTGTAGTGATTGCATTGAGCTTGTAAACATGCCCTCTCGTTATCAGTTTTGACATGTCATGTTGCTGAATCTATTATGAAACTTTCAATATTGACATGGATGTTACTATATTTTCTAATCCTTTTGGCTTATGGTCAGTAAGGGACTTTTGATCTATGCTTTGAGTAGATTCATGCCATGCCATGTTTTGCTATTTTAAGTTCCTGTAGCATGTAGTTTTGCTGCTCTGAACATTGCAACCTGATGCTGTTTTGTCATGTCCAGCCTGATATTTTGTGCACTTTTGCCATGCTTGTTTGAACCTGTTATGATGTGAACTAGCCGTAGCTCAGTGCTCATCTTTTGTCGAGCATCATGTGTAGATCACTGCCATGTGCTTTGTTGGTACGTTTGGGTGCAGTAGCTTAATTATTTGTTGTTTGCTAAGTGGCATCATGCTGTTAATGGCAGATTTGCGCCATTCTTGTTTTGCTTGTCATTTCCAAACCGTGCATCCGATTCGGTGATCTTTATATCGATTTCAACGAAATCATCTCATCTTTCAGTGGCATACTTGGTTTGCCAAGTTGATGCCTGGTTCATCATTTACCTTCGGGCGCACATAAGCATTGCATATCTCATCATGCATATCATGTCATGTTTTGCATCATGTTGATTGTGCATTGACCGTGATTTATTATGGTTCCTTTGTTTGTGTTGTTGCTTTGGGTAGAGTCGGGAGGCGATGCGTGAACGAGGAACCTGTTGAGAGCCTTTCGAGGATCAAGCTTTCGACAACTCTGAGAACATTCGAGCAAGATGACCATACCCTCGAAATCACTTCTATCTTTGCTATGCTAGTTGCTGCTCTTTTGCTATGCCTATGCTGCGATGCCTACCACTTGCTATATCATGCCACCCATATTGCCATGTCAGCCCTAACCATCCTTTCCTAGCAAACCGTTGATTGGCTATGTTACCGCTTTGCTCAGCCCTCTTATAGCGTTGCTAGTTGCGAGTGAAGCTGAAGTTTGTTCCTTGTTGGAACATGGAGATGTTGTTCCTTTTGGAACATGTTTACTTGTTGGGGATATCACAATATATATATCTGCTATATTTAATACATCTATATACTTGGTAAAGGGTGGAAGGCTCGGCCTTATGCACAGTGTTTTGTTCCTCTTGCCACCCTAGTTTCCGTCATACGGTGTTATGTTCCTTGATTTAGCGTTCCTTACGGTTGGGTGATTTATGGGACCCCCTTGACAGTTCGCTTTGAATAAGACTCGTCCAGCAAGGCCCAACTTTGGTTTTACCATTTGCCACCTAAGCCTTTTCCCGGGTTTCGCTGAGCCGAGGTCATCTTTATTACCCCGGACCAATGCTCCTCGAGTGTTGGTCCAAACTAGAAACCACTTGGGTGCCACCAGAGGCAACTTGGGGCATCTTCGGTTGCCGTCGTCTGCTCATCCGGATGTGCCACGAGAGCGAGATATGTGCAGCTCCTATCGGGTTTGTCGGCTGTCGGTGACTTTGCTGGTCTTGTTTTATTCTTTGTCGAAATGTCTTGTAGTCCGGGATTCGAGATTGATCGGGTCTTCCGGTAGAAGAATATCCTTCATTGACCGTGAGAGCTTATAATGGGCTAAGTTGGGACACCCTGCAGGTAATATCTTTGAGCCGTGCCCATGTTATGAGGCAGATGGGAATTTGTTAATGTCGGTTGTAGAAAACCCAAAGTTGACCTCAATTAAAATACACATCAACGCGTGTGTAACCGTGATGGTCTCTTCTCGTGGTCGGGAAGTGAACTGATGTTGGAGTTATGTCGGCGTAAGTAGTTCAGGGATCACTTCTTGATCGCTACTAGCTTCACGACCGTGCTTTGCTCCTCTTCTCGCTCTCTTTTGCGATGTAGCCACCATATATGCTGATAAACGCTTGCAGCTCCACTTTACTTCTCTGTCCTTCCTATAAGCTTAAATAGTCTTGATCTCGGGTGTGAGATTGCTGAGTCCCGTGACTCACAGATACTTCAAACAGTTGCGGTTCCGGCGATGCGGTCGGTGACTCAACCGAGCTCAAGTGGGAGTTCGGCGAGGCGTGGTCGTTACTATGTGTCTTTCGGATGATCGATAGTGGTGCCCGGTTGGGACGATTCGAGGATCATGTAGCATTTGGGGTTTCTTCTTTATTTTGGTTCCGTGAGTGGGACCTTGAGTGTACTCGAATGATGGATGTTTATTTATGTCTTGTGTGAAGTGGCATTGTAAGCCAACTGTATCTCTTTCCCTTATTTATTACATGGGTTGTGTGAAGATTACCTCACTTGCGACATTGCTTTCAATGCGGTTATGCCTCTAAGTCGTGCCTCGACACGTGGGAGATATAGCCGCTCGTAGCGTTCTGCTTGTCTGAGTCGCCCGGCTTAAAGTCGGCTTGTCTTGAGGGCGCCTCAGGACTCAGCCAGAGGTGTAATCGCCGACTCCATTGCCGACTCTCTGAAGCGGCTTTTAGTCTTGGCATCTTGAGGCGCGATGCTGCGATGTCTTGAAAGGTTCGAGGGCTCGGGTTTGCCTACCGTGGCCCATACTCAACGTAGTCCCGAAGCGGTGAGGCACGAGGGCGACAGTCGAGAGCCTCAACGAGCTTCATCCCTTTGGTAGGAGAATCTGGACTCGGCCCGCCGTCTACATCTTGAGCCGACTATTGCGGAATCGGCCTTGCGGGACCGTCTTGCTCTTGAAAGGTTTGAAGGTCGGCGGGATCGGGCGGCGTGCTGATAAGCTTCGGCGGCGCCAGCTCGGGCCCATCCGTAAGCGCGCAGCGAGGCCGATCTGCCGCCGCAGCGTGACAAAGGCAGACCCGTCGGTGAGGGCCCGCTACTACCGTGCCTTGGCGCGCGGAATCGGCTAGCGATGCGTGCTGGCCGTTGGGCTCACGCCATTCTTTGCTGCCGATGCGTCGATGGGATTAAATCGTAAGGCGTGGGGCGTGGGCGCGATTAATCCCGCCCGCCCCTAAACCGCAGCCTAAGCGCCTATAAGTAGGCGGGGAGGAGAAGCGGTGGCGCTGCGCGACTCTCTCATCCCGCTCCTGCCTCGTCCTCTTCCTCGCTCCACGCGCGAGCCTCGTTTCTTCCTCGCTCCACCGCGCCGAGCCTCGCCGTGCAGCGGAGATGAGCTCCTCATCGCGCCGCGCCTCCCGCTCCGGCGTGGGGCAGCTCCATCATCGGCAG
>JAHIAM010018363.1:0-32942 GCA_021605205.1 Aegilops longissima
ATAATACATGTGTGAATACATAGACAAACATAGTGTCACTAGTATGCCTCTACTTGACTAGCTCGTTGAATCAAAGATGGTTAAGTTTCCTATCCATAGACATGAGTTGTCATTTGATTAACGGGATCACATCATTAGGAGAATGATGTGATTGACATGACCCATTCCGTTAGCTTAGCACTTGATCGCTTAGTATGTTGCTTATGCTTTCTTCATGACTTATACAAAGTTCCGCAACTATGAGATTATGCAACTCCTGCACGAGGAACACTTTGTGTGCTACCAAACGCCACAACGTAAATGGGTGATTATAAAGGTACTCTACAGGTGTCTCCAAAAGTATATGTTGAGTTGGCATGAATCGAGATTAGGTTTTGTCACTCCGATTGTCTGAGAGGTATCTGGCCTTCTGTAATACACATCACATAAGCCTTGTAAGCATTGCAACTAATGAGTTAGTTGTGATGATGTATTACGGAACGAGTAAAGAGACTTACTGGTAACAGATTGAACTAGGTATTGATACCGACGATCAATCTCGTAAGTAACATACCGATGACAAAGGGAACAACGATGTCGTTATGCGGTTTGACCGATAAAGATCTTCGAGAATATGTAGGAACCAATATGGGCATCCAGGTTCCGCTATTGGTTATTCACCGAGAATGGTTCTAGGTCATGTCTACATAGTTCTCGAACCCGTAGGGTCCGCACGCTAAGGTTTCTGGCGATGCTTATATTATGAGTTTATGAGTTTTGATGTACCGAAGGAGTTCGAGTCCCGGATGAGATCGGGACATGACGAGGAGTCTCAAATGGTCGAGACGTAAAAATCGATATATTGGACGACTATATTCGAGTTCGAAAGGTTCCAATGATTCGGTATTTTTCGAGTACCGAGGGTTACGGAATTCGCCGGAGAAGTATTGGGCCTTATTGGGCCTCGGGAAAGAGAGAGGGCTGCCTAGGCAGGCCGCGCTCTCAAGGCCTAGTCCGAATTGGACTAGGGGAGGGGCCGCACCCTTCCTCCCTTCCCCTTCCTTCTCTCCTACTCCTACTAGGAAAGGAGGAGTCTCATCCCTGGGAGTAGGACTCCCCTTGGCGCGCCTCCCTTGGCCGGCCACCTCCTCCTTGCTCTTTATATAAGGGAGGGGCACCCCATAACACACAAGTTGATCTACAGATCGTCCTTAGCCGCTGCGGTGCCCCTCCACCATATTCCACTTCGTCATATCGTCATGAGCTTAGGCGGCCTCCGCCGAGAAGTCATATCGTCATGAGCTTAGGCGGCCTCGCGCCGGTGGAGCATCATCATCATCACCACGCCTGCCGTGTGACGGAACTCATCCCCGACACTTTGCTGGATCGGAGTCCGGGATCGCCATCGAGCTGAACGGTGCTGAACACGGAGGTGCCGTGACGCTCGTGCTTGGATCGGTCGGATCGTGAAGACGCAACTACATCAACTAGCTGTTATAACGCCCGCCGGTCTATGAGGGTACGTGACGACACTTCTCCTCTCTGCTATGCCATCACCATGGTCTTGCGCGAGGAAATTTTTGAAATTACTACGCTCCCCAACAAGGGTATCAGAGCCAGGTTTTATGCGCTGATGTCATATGCACGAGTAGAACACAAGTGAGTTGTGGGCGATATAAGTCATACCGCTTACCAAGATGTCATACTTTGTTCAGCGGTATTGTGAGATGAAGCGCCCGACCGACATTACGCCAGACGCTTACGCGAGACTGGTTTCACCGCTCGAGCACTAGTTGCTTAAAGGTGACCGCGGGTGTCTGCTCTCTCACTTTAGTTGAACTGAAAGTGGCTACGCCCGTCCTTGCTGAAGGTTAAAACAGCACCAACTTGACAAACTATCGCTGTGGTTTTGATGCGAGGTAAGAACGGTTTTTGCTCAGCCCGTAGCAGCCACGTAAAACTTGCAACAACAAAGTAGAGGACGCCTAACTTGTTTTCGTGAGGGCATGTTGTGATGTGATGTGGTCAAGACGTGATGCTATATTTTATTGTATGAGATGATCATGTTTTGTAACCGAAGTTATCGCAATAACGCAGGAGCCATATGGTTGTCGCTTATTGTATGAAATGCAAAGCCATGTAATTGCTTTACTTTATCACTAAGCAGTAGCGATAGTCGAGAAGCAATAGTTGGCTTAGACGACAACGACAACTATGCGATCACGTGGTCAAGAAAGAATGCCAATTTTCTTGAATTGCTTTATGCATCTCGTGCTAGTAGTTCATCCCGCATCCAAACATCTAATTTTAAGAAGGGGTCAATACATATATATGAATGAATGAAACTCAACACAAATGATGGTAATAAAATAAAATTGTGAATATTGTTATTTACACACTTCATATTGTTTGTCGAGTAGCCCTCACAGTGTCGTGTGGCGGATGGACTCGCAAACGTAGTATCCACAGTAAATCATTCCCTTGTTCCTGCCACAACCACTTTACAAGAAATAGAGGTCAATCAAACTGATAATTAGCAAGCATGTTAAATGGTATTGATGAAACTAGCGCTGAATCACAAG
This sequence comes from Aegilops longissima, assembly GCA_021605205.1. NCBI lineage: Eukaryota > Viridiplantae > Streptophyta > Magnoliopsida > Poales > Poaceae > Aegilops > Aegilops longissima. Next base: position 2,562 of record JAHIAM010018363.1, read on the forward strand.
GAGATGCGGAATATGCTACTATAGTACTTACTTTCTAAATCTAAATTGCAGCTTTCAAGTCCCGAGCTTTTTGGTGAATTTTCTCCAACCCCTGCCATACAAAGAAAACAATTACTTGATATCAAATGAACAAAGTTGTTGATATGGTGGATAATGATCGATTTATACTTCTTGAGCATTTCAGTCATGTCCCATACCCTTGGGATCTTTTCGTCTCGAGTATAAGACACATTACTCCCTCGCAAGCTTAATCTCTAGGAGAATATAGTGGAAGCGCACGCATGCATAACTCATCAATATTACATTACTATAACCTGACTAATAAGGAAACCGAATATGCCACAAGACAAGAACACTCACTTGAAGTTGTAAGGAAAGAGTATTATATCCTTGTGTTCATTTATTACCAACGATTGTAGTAAGTTGGCCTCGTATTTTCGCATGAAATTCAACCTCAGTTGCATCTATGAGATATGTGTTAATGAACCCAATGGAACCCACTTGTCTTTTCTTCAATTCGCGATCTTCAATCTGCATAATATAGTGAGGATAATTATAAATACATGCAATGAAAGAGCTGAGTTATATAGAGACTTAATGACAGAAGTAGTACTACTTACGACAAGAGAGGTGACCGCTTGCTTTATCGAGGGCCAATTGATTGAAAACTGATAGAACTCCTCAAATGGAATAGGCAACAGTTCAATTCCAACGAGGTCATGCTCCTTTTAACTCTCACATACAAAGTACTCTCCCTCGACTCTCTCGCAGGTTTTCATGTACCAATCATGCAATTCGTGATCATCGCTGATAGAGAGCTTTCATCTTTGACGAGAGGCTTCCTGACAGTATCTTTGTATCTGCACCTCCAAGAAATCATAATGTACATCGCAAGGGTAATCTTCAGGATTGCCATAACCGGCACCATCCTCGATCGACGATGTCGCTAGCAGGCACCTTGAGGGGGCACGATTGTTATGTTCACCGAGCTGGGCAATTTGTTTCAGCTCGTTGTTCTTTCATTCTTTGATCACTTTTAGTATTTCCGACCTCTCCGCTTCGCAAATGCCTTCCAATAATGCGCCATAGTTGCCTTTGCGGAGACTTGGGTGGTTTTATCAGTGGCAGCGTGAGCGCGCTTTCACCGGATCTACCTTCTTCCCGGAGGTGGATGTCTCTTTGCTTTCAACCCTTCAAACCAGTCATGCACTTCGTCTGCGCCGATCTTCTTCGCTCTCCTCGGGTCCTTCAGACGGAACTTCTCCGATTCTTCAGAGAAGGACCAATCAGATCTCCTCCCGCCTTTGGTTGTACTGACGGGCAGCGCACGGAGCAGATGTGTTCTTTCCTTGCTTACGAGGCGGAGGAGAAGGACTACGACGCTACGGAGCAGCCGGAGCGCGGTGTCTCTTCCGCCATTGCCGACGAGGCGGAGAAGGAGGAGGCTGGCTGCTCGGACGCGCTGCAGCAAAGGAGAAGGAGGCGGAGGCCGCCACGCCGAGAAGGAGCGGCCGAGTGCCCCGATTGTCACTCACGGAGGAGGAGGAGGTGGAGGAGGCGGAGTGCCCTGACTCACCGGAGGAGGAGGAGGAGGCGGAGGCGCCCGCTCGAAGGTTGATGAGATCCTTCCGCCATAGGCATGGAGTCTTCAGAGCGTAACCCAGCCGATACCCCTTCACCGGGGTCAAGCCGAGGTCCTCAAATCCTCCGCTATTTCATCCACCATCACCTTAGCATATCCTTCTGAATCGGCAAAGTGAAAAGTTGAGTCGGGTTTAGTAGGATAAACAGAGCCAACAGCCGCCTTTGACCTTCAAATTGCTCCATTGCGCCATAAGGTGGCAATTTTGAGACTGGATAGCATCCACGGATAGCTGGCAGGAGCCGCCAAGGCATGCTCCCGCGAAGCAGCTGTGGAAGCACGCCTCCGCCGAGATGGCGGGAAGCTTCGCATGTAGTTTGCTGTGATCTCGCCGCTTCGCTCCTCTAGCCCCATTACTTCGCAGCGCCTGCATTTGGCTCGCCTCCGCTTTCCTCCTCTCATGGGTTTTGTGTCCGTCCGAAATCCAGCCTCCACCAAAAGGGAGCTCGCGGTCCTCGTGTCCGCCCAGGTGCTCAGATTCCCGAGGGCCATTGTGAGCCTGCCCTTCTCGCCCTGAACGAATCTCCTTGTTGGGCTGCTTCGATATATTGCTTTAGCCTCTCGATGGTATGTCCAATTGCTCGTCCGCCCAAATGCACTTCCTCGATACAGGTCCAAGGTTCCGCCAGCCCTCAAGAACCAAGTCCGCAACGGTCCGCCAGCCATTGTCTCGGTTCGATCCTTTATCAAGCAGATCATTCAGCCTTTGGCCCACTTAGGCCGGGCTATGAGGTAGCCACTGACTCGTGCGATGGTGAAGCTTCTTCTTCAGCATTTTGCTTGTTTGTCGCCGACATCTTTTTACTCTTTTCCGATGTCCTGCCACAAATGCGGCCACCATCTCTCGATCTTCTCATATTTGCCCTTGAATTTTGGTGTCTCTTTTTATCGACAAATTTATTCAGGTCTTTCTTCCAATGCCTGAATAGGTCTGCCATCTTCTTAAGAGCAAAAGACTTGATTAATGGCTCTATAACTGGCTTCTCCGGATCATCCTCTGGCGTAGTAGGTGAAATTTGACTTCAGCTCAAGACAAAGATCATTTCGCAGATCATTGACATAAGACACCTCGTGGTCTTCGTTCTAGGCTTATACCATTGTTGATGCTGATCGGGATCTTGTCCCTAACCGTAACCCCGACCGAGCAACAAATGCCTTCTTTGTCCGGATGGGTTCAATCGTTGGTCGTCGTCACGCGATTTCTATGATCTCAAACCTTTCATCCGAGCTCAACTTTTTCTTCGGCCTCGCCTCTTACCGGTTGTGCTTGATCCGAGGGCTAGAAAAGGAAGAAAGACGAGAGTTAATTAATATGTGTACATACCAAAACAATGAATGCATCAATTAGCTAGTCAAAGAGGCTTAACTAATATATATACCGCCGGACTCCGGTGATCACCGAAGAGTCTCACGGTCTACTTCTTCATCTCCTTCTTCACCGCATTGGGTCATTGAGCCATCATAAGCATAGCCAGCTGCTTCTTCACCCTCTCCTTCATCGGTGTCGTTGAGAAACATCATCGAGTTGACGGCATCACCTTCATGCATTATGTGCCTCAACAACGCTTCTTGTGCTTTGCCTCGGGCGGTGTCCATAGTTTCTACAAATATTTACAACATGGCAATTATTATTCAAACATGACAGATATGGATATATTAGTGGCAAACGAGAACTAGCTAGCTAATCACAATAAGGAATCATATTAATTAGTGGCTCGACGCTCTCTAGGGTTTCGTGGCTCGATAACGCTTCAAGGGTTAGTGGCCTAGAACGCTTCAGGAAGGGTAATATCGACCCACGTTGAAGCTTATCGAGGGGGTATATCGACAACAACAACGACGACACTACATATATGTCCCACAAGTGCGGGCATGACGCACGCCACTTGTGGGACGTGGGATGTAGTGTCCGACACCGACGGCCACATGTATCTCACACCTTATTGCTATTTAATTAGGTTTCTATCCGCCAAGACTCCTAACGCACCCTCGCTCCTCGAGCAAAAAGAGAAGAAGAAGAAAAGAGGAGAAGAAAGAATAGAGGAGAAGAACTCCTCTATTCTTTTTTTATCAAGGGTCGAGATCGCTGTCAAGGATCAGTCACATTTCCAAAGTTATTTTGAACGAGTCCTGAGCAGGTACCTGGTACAAAGTTCAGCAAGAACCTTCCAATATCGTATTTAGAAGGCCTTTGCTGAAATTGCATAAAAAGGCAAATTATCCTATCCAGACTTCATTCCGAATAACTTTGAGGACTTCCCACCATCATGCCCTGGTTACTCCGCCAATGATGAAGCCTTGGATTTCTTCAATGCTTTGACACTAGAAACTCTCGACCCTCGAACCTCGACGACCCCGAACCTCGAACCCTAGACGACCTTGAACCCTCGACCTCGATCCTCGACTCAGAGCAGAACCCCTAACCCCGACCTTGACCCCTTAACCACCCTCGACCTCACCCTAGTTCCCGACCTCGACCCTCGGCGATCCCCACGCCTCGTTCTTCAGAAAAGAGGAGAAGAAGAAAGAATAGAGAAGAAAAAGAAGAAGAAAGAATAGGAGAAGAAGAGAAAATAGAATATTCTATTTTCTCTTCCTCTCCACTATTCCTTTCTTCTTCTCCTCTTTTCTTTCTCTTTCTTCTTCTTACTTATTTCTCCTCTTCTTTCCTCTCCTCTCTTCTTTCTTTCCTCTTCTTATTTTCTTCTTCCTATCCTTCTTTTCTAAAATTGTAACTTTTGCATATATAAAACTTTTCTAAAATTGTAACTTATATGAACAAAAAACTTTCTATGAACCAAAAAACATTTTTAACATTTATATTTAGCAAATTCTAGCCACATACATCACATACACATATACATTATAGCCACATACACATATATATCATATATGAACAAAAATAACTAGTAATAATAAAACATATTGCAACATATGAACAAAACATATAGCCACATACATATACATACATTATATATATATATATATATATATATATATATATATATATATATATATATATATATATATATATATATATATATATATATATATATATATATATATATATATATGAAAAAATTAAAAAACAGGGGCGTGGCGCAAGAGCGGTGGCGCTGCGGGCAGGGCATGGCAGGGCAGGCAAGGGTAAGGTGGCAGGTGCAGGGGGCGGGACACGGGCGCGTGGCGCGGGAGAGGCATCGGCGGTGGGCGATGGCGTCAGGGCGCGACGGCGCTGCGCACAAGGGCGGAGGAGACGGGCGGGCGAGGGCGCGCCGGGCGACGGATGGGCTCGAGGGCGGCGACGGGCGTTGGCGCGGTTGGGCACGGCGACGGCGGCAAGGGCGGGCAGCTCGGCGGCGCGAGATGTCCACAAGCGCTAGTAGGGCGCAATCGGGCGATGAAATTGAAAATGCAAGGCTGATTATAGAAGGTTTAGTCCCGCCGTGGCACCAACCGACTAATGCTCTTTAGCCCCTGGGCCAGCAACAACCGACCAAAGGCCAATTATCGCAGAGCCCAAAGGGCGGAAGAGGTTTTGCCTCTGGCAGGCACCAACCGACCAAAGGGGCATTGTCCCGTTGGTGCCACGAACCGACCATGCTTCTTTAGTCCCTTGGTGCCACCAACCCGACCAAAGGCCCTGTGCTGCACCGCTACCAAAGTTTAGTCCCACTGCTAGTTGGGAGGAGACGACTGCTTATAAGGCGCGGCGCGCCTCTCGAGCTCTCTAAATCGCCGGGCCTAATTGTGCAATCTCAGGTTTTAGCCTACTGCCTCCGCGCCAACTCGGCCATGGTAGGGTTTCTAGTCGTGATTCAGTCAGGGGCCTGAGGGTGGCACTTTTTTTTGTTTTTGCTTATTTTTTATTTCTTTTTGCTTTAGTTTTAGAAAAATATAAACTTTTTGTTAGTGCCATTAGTTTTCAATTTGAAAACATTTTTTTTTTCTGTTGCTTTATTCTATTTTATTTTGTTTCTACTTACAACAAAATACTTATTGTTGCTATTTTTATATTTTTTCAAGTTTTTTGTTTTGTTTCTCGCATTATTTATTTTCTTTGGTTTTTTTCTTTATTTTTAATTCTTTTTGCTTTTAGGTCAGAAAATTATAAACTTTCTCGTTAGTGCTTTTAGTTTTAGTAAAAATAAACTTTCTTTGTGCCATTAGTTTTAAAATTTTAAACACTTTTTTGTTTTTTGTTGCTTTATTTATTTTATTTTGTTTCTACTTACAACAAAATACTTATTGTTGCTATTTTTATTTATTTTTTTCAAATTTTTTTTGTTTTTTTCATTATTTATTTTCTTGGTTTTTTGCTTTATTTTTTAATTCCTTTTGCTTTTAGGTCACCAAAATTATAAACTTTCTGTTAGTGCCATTAGTTTTAGAACAATTATAAACTTTCTGCTTTGCCATTAGTTTTCAAATTTGAATAGTTAAAATTTGAATTTTTGAAATTTTGTGAATCACAGTTTGTGAGCTCAAGGCGAGAGGGACGGGCTTATAAACCATCGTGAGCGCCTTCGTTGGCGAGATTTCAAATTCATAGTTTTCAAATGAACTCAAAAGTTGGCATAGCATGCATGTACAAAACGGACAATGGTATCATACTGGCTCGTTACAAAGTTGGCATGGTATCATCATAATAGTTATGGAGAAAGTCTTCACTTTTCTTCGCTTGTGTCGCTTGCTTATTGCGCCGTAACCATGGATAATCTTCATCGCTTATCGTGATGCTTTGGCAGCCTTTGACTTTGAAGGGGGAATTTCATGAAACTTTTCATATTCTTCGACATGTCTGTCTTTGCCTCCACTCCTGTGATGTCCTTTTCCCTAAAGAACTATGTGGCGCTTTGGCTCATCGTATGATGTATTCGCTCTTATCTTTTCTTTTCCTCGGTCCGTAGACATGTCCTTCACATAGATAACCTATGCCACATCATTGGCTAGGACTAACGGTTCGTCACTGTACCCAAGATTTTTCAGATCCACTGCTGTCATTCCGCATCAGGGTCTACCTGCACTCGCCTCCCGACGATTGACCCACTTGCACTTAAACAAAGGGACCAAAATCTACTCCGTAGTCAAGTTCCCATATGTCTACTATGTAACCATAATATGTGTCCTTTCCGCTTGTTGTTGCATCAGAGCGGACACCGCTGTTTTGGTTGGTGCTCTTGATCTTGGTCAATCGTAAAATGTATTCCCATTTATCTCAGATCCTTTCCAAATCATTACAAATAAGATGGTCCTCGACAACAAGTACAGCTCATCACAAATAGTGTCACCTCGAGACGTGTTTCCAACCAACTGCTGAAAGTCCCGATGTGTTCACATGTAATCCAACAGTCAGACCGCCTCCGGTGTTTGGAGCGCAGATCGTTTTGTGTTCATCGACATACGGGTCACCAAGGTAGAGTTCTGAGAATCGTAGTGCTTGAGACCAAGAATATCCGCCCCTGCATATTATTGAGTCCTTCCAAGCGCGTTTTTCCAAATACCCCTCATACCGCGATTTAGGGAGACCTATCTTCTTAAGGCCAGGAATGAAGTCAACACAAAACCCGATGACATCCTCTGCTTGATGGCTTCTTGTGCGTTACTTAACATATTTCTTTAGGACTCATGAACCTCTCAAAGGGGTACATATTGTGTAGAAATACGGCCCCTGTAATGACAATCTCGCCGACTAGATGAACTAGGACGCAAGGCCATGATATTGAAGAAGGATGGTGGGAACACCAGCTCGAACCGACAAGACATTGCGCCACATCACTCCTTAGTTGGTACGATTTCGGATCGATCACCTTCGAGATATTGCATTGAGGAATGCACATAGCTTCACAATGGCTAATCGGACGCTTTCCCGAGAAGCCCTCAATGCAACCGGAAGCAGTTAAGGCCATAATCACCGGCAACATGAGACTTTAGGTTCTCGAACTTTTTCCGCATATTTATTATTCCTTTATATTCATTTGAGAAGCCGGCCGACCTTCATATCGAAAGGGCATTCAAAGAAATTTCTTTCTTCTTCATAAGAGCGTAGCTGGCAGGACCTTCATACCGCTTCGGAGGCATGCCTTTTTTCGTGCAAACGCTGCAGGTCCTCTGCGTCTCATGTGTATCTTTTGTCTTCCCATACCAAGAAGCCTAGCAGGTTCACGCAAAGGTTCTTCGTCACGCATCACGCCGATCAAGAGCGGACCTCTAGGTCTTTCCAGAGGGTAGGTCCCAAAATATAGATTTCTTCTTCCACATGGGTGCGTGATTGTCAGCGCCATTCGAACAGCTAGTCCGCCGACCCTTTCCAAAGATTACGTAAATCATTGACCATAGTACGTGATCACCGACACGCATGGTGGGCTTCTTCCGTGATCTGCTCGCTTTTGAAATGCTTGCCTTTCTTTCGACATTGATGGTTGTCGGAAGAAATCGACGATGGCCTGTACACATTCTTCCCGCAGCTTCCCAAGTATATACTATCGGCGCAAGTAAACAGTGCGCGGCATGCGTGGTATCCCTTGTTTGTCCGTCTTGAAAGGTTACCGAGCGGGCCAATCGTTGATGGTCACGTAACAGCAACGCCTTTTAGGTGAAATTCTCCTTTTGTGCTCATCCCACGACGCACACCATTTCCATTCCACAGCTGTAAAAGTTCTTCAACTAATGGCCTTAGGTACACATCAATGTCGCTGTGGTTGCTTAGGGCCTTGGATGAGAACCGCATCATAATGAACTTCCGCTTCATGCACATCCAAGGAGGAAGGTTATACATACATAGAGTCACGGGCCGTGTGTGATTGCTGCTCGCTTCCCAAAGGATTAATGCCATCCGCGCTTAAAGCAAACCATACGCCTTGGGTCCTTGCAAACTCATCCCAGATTTTCTCTCAATTTTCCATCATAATTCACACGGGTGCTCTCAACTTCCGCTTTTCTACGGTCCTCATCGTGCCATCGCATCAACTTGGCATGCTCTCCGCTTGAACAGACGCTTCAACCGTGGTATTATAGGAGCATACCACATCACCTTCAGAGAACCTCTTCCGGAGGCTCGTCAACATCACTCAGTGGTCATCTCGTCTCGATCTTATAACAGCAATGCACCGATACCGCATATGCTCAGATCCTTGTATGCACCATGTAGAGGATGCAGTCATTAGGGCATGCATGTATCTTCTCCACCTCCAATCCTAGAGGGCATACGACCTTCTTTCCTGCATGTACTGTCGCACTGTTATCCTTGGAAGCTTCTTCTTCATTATTTTCAGAGCTTCTCAATCCTTTATCGCACAACATTCTCTGCCTTCCATCGCATTAATTCCAGATGCACCGAGCTTTGTGTTGCCATCTTCGCAATTGGGGTACAACCTTTTTGTGATCCTCTAACATGCGATCGAACTTCAGCTTCTCCTTTGACTTTCGATTATGGCCTTGCATCGACAATGACCCGGCGGAGATCATCATCATCGGGCACATCGCCCGTTCCTCTTGATCTTCAGCAGCTACCTCGCTGCAGCAAGATCATCGCACATCGCTCGTTCTGCTTCTCTGATGTTCAGGGGCACATAGTTGTCATCGCATTTCTTCTTCGCCGCCTTCCATCATAACCCCTATTTCGCGTCTCGCCCAAACATTATAGTGTGGCATGAAACCCTTGTAAAGTAGGTGGTGTGAAGGATTTTCCAGTGAGTAAGACTCAGATTCCCACATATAGGGCATGGACAACACATAAAACCATTCTTCTTGTTTTCTCAGCCACTTCGAGAAAATCATGCACGCCTTAGTGTACTTTGAGGTGTGTGTATGTCACCGCACATCCATTGCCGGTTCATTCATGCATATATATATAATTATGTGTCAAAATCATTACGTAACATCATGAATAGATAATTAAGTGACCAAATTAATAGAAGTTCATCATCACATAAAACCAAAGTACATACATAGTTCTCATCTAACAACATAAAGCTCGCAGAGCATCTAAATTAATTAAACCATACATTGAAACTATGTAAAACATTTCAATGCGAAACAAATGCATCATAATCGCAACCAAGGTAACAACTGATCCAACGGCATAATGATACAAGCCTCAGATGAATGGCATATTTTCTAATCTTTCTAATCTTCAAGCGATTGCATCCATCTTGATCTTGTGATCATCGACTACACATCGCAACATGCAACTCCAATATCATCTTCCTCCTCAAGTTTTTTTATTTTTCCTTCAAGAAATTGTTTTCTTCAACTAAATTTAACCTCTCGACAATAGGGTCGGTTGAATTTCCGTTCAACAACCTCCTAGATAAATAAAATCTATGTCACGTTATCGGCATAATTTTCATAAACAATAAATGAACCAATAGTTATGAAAAGATAATATATACCACATCCGAATCATAGACAGGACGAGGGCCGACGGGCGGATACCCGCCATATTGATGCAATATATGCCAAAGGATGGCTTATCATGGAGGGGCAAGTAGAACGCCGGGTTTCGGAACGAAGATGAGGCGGAGGCATGCACGCTGGCGACCTTACCCAGCCAGGCTCTCCGAGGAGATAACACTTCTAATGGCTGACTGGGTCTCCGCGATGATCACTATGGCAAAGTGAGTACAAGATGCCCTTGAGTTAGCCTGGTGAGGAAGGAGAAGGGCACGGCTAGCTCTTTCTTTTCCCTATGTGTGTGTGTATAAACTACTAGGTTCCAACCCTTGCATGGTGCCTGGGTTTAGAGTAGCTTGTCACTGGGTACATTGTAATCCGGCTGGTGCGGGTCCCACTGCCAAGATTCTAGGTCGCTGCCTTCTCCGCTGGCCTCGGGCCTGGCTGACTAGTGGCCTCGCCGACGGTTCAAAGATGGGGCCGATAGCTTGCCCGGCTGGGCGTTTCTTGCCATTGCAAGTTATCAGAGTCAGCTGGCTTCTAATGACGCGAAGCTTGGTCATGGGCATGGCACAAGGTTACCATGGGCGTATCATCACTGCATTCCTTGTCTGGTTAATGGCGACGGAGCTCATGAGGCCGGGCCGACTCGAGGCCGATTCCAACGGTTCCGCCTTTGGGGCGTTTCGCCGCCTTCAGACTCCCCGCCGATAGGCGGTCCCGCCGCTGGTCGCATGACAGCTATCGGGTACAGAATTCCCACGGGCTGACGGTGGCCGGTGACTCACAGAGCCACGGACGGAGATCTCCGCTTGCACGGGCGCTGTGGCCATGCCCGCCTTTATGAGGGGCGGGACCGCCGCGAGGCGCTATACCATCCCGCCGTAGTCGCCATGCAGGAGGATGGAAGTCGCTGGCCGACTCCCCATAGCCGCTTCATTGAGGTCGCTGGCTTGGAGTCGCTTGTCCCGAGGCCGCCTCGACTCCTGCCAGCAGCAGCCTGGCGACTCGCCACTCTCAAGGCGGCTCTTCGCCTTGGGGTCTTGAGGGCGCAGTCGCTCGATGTTTTGAAGGTCCAGGCTCGGGTCTGCTTACCTGCGGGCTCCATTATCCGACAGAGTCCCCTGCGGTGAGGCGCCGGGCAACATGTCGAGCCTCGGCAGCTTCATCCTTGGTAGAAGAACTGACTCGCCCGCCGCTCCATCTTGAGCCGACTTTGCAGGGCCGCCTTGTTTTCAAAGGTTTCAAGGTTTCAAGGTCGCAGCTGATCCGGCGCGCGGTTCGATAAGCTTCCCGGCAGCAGCCCGCTATGGCCAGCCACGCGACGCCACACGGCAGGCTACCGCCCACGCTGCGATGACAAGACAGTTCGCGGCCTGCCATCACCACGGCGCAAGAAGCGATCCGCCTGCGGTCGTGCGGGCGTTAGTTTCACACCTGTTACTACGCCAGTGAACGCTGCGGGTTAAATCGGGGGCGCGGGGGACGGGCGCAGCACACACGCCTACCGCCGCAGCCCAGGCACCTATAAGTAGGCGGGAAGGGAGGGGAGGCGACGACGCACACCTCTCTTCCTCGCCCTCTTGCTCCTCGCCGTTTTCTTCCTTGCTCGCTGCGCCAACTCGCTGCGCCGCTGAGATGAGCCTCATCCGCCGCTGCGCCCCACCGCTCCGGCTGCAGGGACGACTCCATCATCGGACGACATCATCGAAGCTTTTTCACAATGCGCCGATCCCCCAGCCACCTAGTGCGGACTCTGGCCACCGAGGGCGAATCACGCCGCGCCGTGAGGAGGGCGAGCGGTCATTTTCCGCCGACCTCATGCTGGCTAGGGCTGCCGCGAGCGTTTTTCAGCGTTTGAGTTCATGGCTCCACCAAGACCACCTCACCCCCAACACGGTGGCCGCCGCCTTTCGATCCTTATGCGAGGGCTTTCCGGCTTCTCCCACCATCGAGCTGTGGGGGAAATTCTTCCGCCAAGCTCGGGACCCACGCCGCCGCAGGTCGCCTCAGGCGCACATTCATCGCCAAGAGGAGGCCGGTGCCCGAGAACCCTTTTCTGCCTTTCTCCTCATCAAGTCGGTGAAGATGTGGTAGCGCATATACTTCTATGTGAAGAACGCCCGAGGGCGATCGTCAACTTGCCGCCTTTACGGGCGGGCGAGTTGGCGGGTCGACCCCACTGGTCCTATAGGGCCCGGACGCTGACTCCCGCAGTAACGCCACGCCGCCGGTTCCGCGGATGACCCAATGAGGGCCTGACTGGGCGGACTTGCTGGCCTCCTTCATGGCGCCGAAGTTCTTCCTCTTCAAGGCCGACTCCTCATCCGACCGGTTACATGAGCGCCGCCGACCCCACCGGTTGTGCTCCAAAGACATGCCCCACGCGAGGTGGTGGACACGGTGAACTTCTTGGCGAATCGCGCTCACGGAGGAACGGCAGTTCGCAAGGATCCATACTGCTGCAACCCCCGCCATTGGTAAGTCGCCTCTTGCTTCGCTTCTTCTTCATTAACCGCTCTAATTTTCTTGGTCTTCTCCGATTCGTAACCCCATGCTTTCGCCGGGCGCTGGGCCGTTTCGTGAATTCGCCCCCGATCGGGCGGAGAGCGACGCCGACGACCTCACTTGGGCGGGCGGCGATGGAGGCCGACGCCGAGGGAGGAGGAGGGCCGACGACTTCAGTTCTTCGCCACTTTCACGATTGGCCCGACGACGATGGCGAAGGAAGTCGCCCCGCCGCCAGCAGAAAGTCGGCCATCAAGGCGCGAGCCTCCGCCTTTGGTGGTCGAGGTGGCGCCGAAGAAGCGTCCGAGTTCGCCAAAGGCCGGGCCAAGAAATTCAGGGAACGGCTGCCGCGACTAGACGAAGAGGCGGTCAATACAACCGCCCACAAGGAAGTGAAGGAGCCACCGCTGGTCTCCGTAAGTATTTTTATTCTGTCTTGTTTTCTTCTGGTCCGCCTTGTCCGAAGTCTTCTCATGTCTTTTTTCTCATCAGGCTCCTCACCTTTGAGAGGGTCGCCACGCCCGGCCATGGGGTCGGTGGAGACGCCCGCCAATAGTCGGCGGGTTGACCCTGCGCCGCCTCCCGGAGGCAACAGAGCGGAATGCGCAGGAGAAGCGATGAGGAGGAGGCCGCCTGTCTCGAGAAGGCGGAGATCGAGTAGGCGGCGCTTCCGCCAAGAAAAACTGGAGGAGGTCGGCCGCCAGCTGAGCAAGAGGCGAGCCGAGGAGGCCCGCGCCCTGGGCGCTGCTCGCCACCCCGCTGAGCTCTGCCACCGCCGCCGGAGTTCACGGGCAGTCGGAGGGAGTCGGCGGTGAGGTCCCCTGTCAGGAGGGAAGGCGGCGAGGTCTCTCTACGCGCGCTGCCGCCACCTCCGCCGCCCATCGCAGTCCGAGATCAAGGCGAGGCAAGCAGCCGGCGACCATGTTGCCGATCGACGACGGCTGCGGGCGCAGCTATTTTTCAAGTCGCCACACGCGACGCCGTTTGAGAAGGCGATTTCGCCGCCTATTGGAGACCGGGCGCCAGCTCGCCATCCTTACGCCGAGGCGATACCGCACCTGGGTGGGTGCGAGGAGGCACGGGCCCGCTGAACACGGGCGCCTCGACGCCCAGCGGCCGCGCTGAGGGTGACGCCATCCGAACCTCTCCAAGGCGCACTGGCATCGCGATCCGCCGTATGGTATGTTTTTTTTCAACTTTTTCGTTTTCTTCGTGGGCGCAACAGACCCACTCGGTGTAGTCCCCGAAGTTTCGGTCGCTGCTGAGCAAAGCGCTCGAACTCTATTTGCTTACTTCCAAGTTTTTACCTCTCTCGAATTCTTGTCGCAGGAGTATCACAACCTCCGCACATGCCTTCAACCGCAACGCTGAGGAGCTGAGCAAGCGGGCTGCTAGCTTGGCGAGGAGCCGAGGAGTTTTTTTCTTCGGGCGCCTGGCGCACCAAGGGCTGTAGTCCCCGAGATAGCGATCGTCAGCAATCGGGCCGGATCTTCCCGGCGACCTTCTTAGCCGATTTACTTCGCATCCTTTTCTTTTTATTCTTCAGTCCAACACCGCTTCGGAGGCAGCTGGTACACGCCGAGACCTTGGCGCGCCAAAGAGGAGGAGGCGGCAAGCTCGCGCAGAAGCGACTGCTGGCTACGAGTCGGCGGAGGTAGGGAGTTGCTCAAGGCGGCGCAGTTGAGGCGGAGAAGAAAGAGGCCGCCTCCCCGAATTTAGATCGAAGGCCCGCCTCGACCGGTGGAAGCGCCGCTGACTCCGGCCTACTAAATCAAAGATATCGCCGATGGTGAGTTTGTTTTACTTTTTATTTCGGGTTGCCGACTATGGGTCAAGCCGACTTCGTTCTCGATTTGCTTCTTCTTCTTCTTGGCGACTTCTTCCCGTCACACGTGGGCGCCAATCAGGCCATCGAGGCTGAGCGAGGCGCGGAGGGCGGTGGCGCGAGATCGCAGCCAACGCCCGACCCTTTGACGAGCAGCTCCTCGAGCATTGAGGTTTCGCTCCGCCGCCCATCGGATGCTGCGCCGTTTCGCCGCGGTTTCGGTGCTCAGGCAATCGCTGCTCTATGGCGGACATGCCGGTTCAGCAGACTTCCCACCGGACCGCCGACCGGCCGGAGGTCGCGCTGGCCGCCTTGAGGCTTGAAGGGTTCCGCTGCTCGGCTGGAGCTCGCCGAGCCCCGGAGTTCGCTAAGGCGTGGTATCCGTGGCTGGATTCGACCGGCTGGCCGCTCGGCCGAAGCCTAGGCAGGCCGCGCGCTTCCCAAGGCCTAGTCCGAATTGGACTAGGGAGGGGCCGCACCTTCCTCCCTTCCCCTTCCTTCTCTCCTACTCCTACTAGGAAAGGAGGAGTCTCACTCCCCGGGAGTAGGACTCCCTGGTGCGCCTCCCTTGGCCGGCCACCTCCTCCTTGCTCCTTTATATATGGGGCAGGGGCACCCCATAACACACAAGTTGATCTACAGATCGCCTTAGCTGCGTAGTGCGGCCCCTCCACCATATTCCACTTCGTCATATCGTCATGAGCTTAGGCGGCCTCCGGCCGAGAAGTCATATCGTCATGAGCTTAGGCGGCCTCGCCGGTGGAGCATCATCATCATCACCACGCTGCTGCGGTTGACGGAACTCATCCCCGACACTTTGCTGGATCGGAGTCCGGGATCGCCATCGAGCTGAACGGTGCTGAACACGGAGGTGCCGTACCGTGCTTGGATCGGTCGGATCGTGAAGACGCACGACTACATCAATAACCTGTTATAACGCCCGCCGTCTATGAGGGTACGTGACGACATTCTCCTCTCGCGCCATCACCATGGTCTTATGCAGCGAGGAAATTTTTGAAATTACTACGCTCCCCAACAAAGGGTATCGAGCCGGTTTTATGCGCGCTGATGTCATATGCACGAGTAGAACACAAGTGAGTTGTGGCGATATAAGTCATACCGCTACCAGATGTCATACTTTGTTCAGCGGTATTGTGAGATGAAGCGCCCCGACCGACATTACGCCAGACGCTTACGCGAGACTGGTTTCACCGCTTCGAGCACTAGTTGCTTAAAGGTGACCGGCGGTGTCTGTCTCTCACTTTAGTTGAACCGAAAGTGGCTACGCCTCGTCCTTGCGAAGGTTAAAACAGCACCAACTTGACAAACTATCGCTGTGGTTTTGATGCGAGGTAAGAACGGTTTTTGCTCAGCCCGTAGCAGCCACGTGAAACTTGCAACAACAAAGTAGAGGACGCCTAACTTGTTTTCGTGAGGGCATGTTGTGATGTGATGTGGTCAAGACGTGATGCTATATTTTATTGTATGAGATGATCATGTTTTGTAACCGAAGTTATCGCAATAACGCAGGAGCCATATGGTTGTCGCTTATTGTATGAAATGCAAAGCCATGTAATTGCTTTACTTTATCACTAAGCAGTAGCGATAGTCGAGAAGCAATAGTTGGCTTAGACGACAACGACAACTATGCGATCACGTGGTCAAGAAAGAATGCCAATTTTCTTGAATTGCTTTATGCATCTCGTGCTAGTAGTTCATCCCGCATCCAAACATCTAATTTTAAGAAGGGGTCAATACATATATATGAATGAATGAAACTCAACACAAATGATGGTAATAAAATAAAATTGTGAATATTGTTATTTACACACTTCATATTGTTTGTCGAGTAGCCCTCACAGTGTCGTGTGGCGGATGGACTCGCAAACGTAGTATCCACAGTAAATCATTCCCTTGTTCCTGCCACAACCACTTTACAAGAAATAGAGGTCAATCAAACTGATAATTAGCAAGCATGTTAAATGGTATTGATGAAACTAGCGCTGAATCACAAGGAGATGCGGAATATGCTACTATAGTACTTACTTTCTAAATCTAAATTGCAGCTTTCAAGTCCCGAGCTTTTTGGTGAATTTTCTCCAACCCCTGCCATACAAAGAAAACAATTACTTGATATCAAATGAACAAAGTTGTTGATATGGTGGATAATGATCGATTTATACTTCTTGAGCATTTCAGTCATGTCCCATACCCTTGGGATCTTTTCGTCTCGAGTATAAGACACATTACTCCCTCGCAAGCTTAATCTCTAGGAGAATATAGTGGAAGCGCACGCATGCATAACTCATCAATATTACATTACTATAACCTGACTAATAAGGAAACCGAATATGCCACAAGACAAGAACACTCACTTGAAGTTGTAAGGAAAGAGTATTATATCCTTGTGTTCATTTATTACCAACGATTGTAGTAAGTTGGCCTCGTATTTTCGCATGAAATTCAACCTCAGTTGCATCTATGAGATATGTGTTAATGAACCCAATGGAACCCACTTGTCTTTTCTTCAATTCGCGATCTTCAATCTGCATAATATAGTGAGGATAATTATAAATACATGCAATGAAAGAGCTGAGTTATATAGAGACTTAATGACAGAAGTAGTACTACTTACGACAAGAGAGGTGACCGCTTGCTTTATCGAGGGCCAATTGATTGAAAACTGATAGAACTCCTCAAATGGAATAGGCAACAGTTCAATTCCAACGAGGTCATGCTCCTTTTAACTCTCACATACAAAGTACTCTCCCTCGACTCTCTCGCAGGTTTTCATGTACCAATCATGCAATTCGTGATCATCGCTGATAGAGAGCTTTCATCTTTGACGAGAGGCTTCCTGACAGTATCTTTGTATCTGCACCTCCAAGAAATCATAATGTACATCGCAAGGGTAATCTTCAGGATTGCCATAACCGGCACCATCCTCGATCGACGATGTCGCTAGCAGGCACCTTGAGGGGGCACGATTGTTATGTTCACCGAGCTGGGCAATTTGTTTCAGCTCGTTGTTCTTTCATTCTTTGATCACTTTTAGTATTTCCGACCTCTCCGCTTCGCAAATGCCTTCCAATAATGCGCCATAGTTGCCTTTGCGGAGACTTGGGTGGTTTTATCAGTGGCAGCGTGAGCGCGCTTTCACCGGATCTACCTTCTTCCCGGAGGTGGATGTCTCTTTGCTTTCAACCCTTCAAACCAGTCATGCACTTCGTCTGCGCCGATCTTCTTCGCTCTCCTCGGGTCCTTCAGACGGAACTTCTCCGATTCTTCAGAGAAGGACCAATCAGATCTCCTCCCGCCTTTGGTTGTACTGACGGGCAGCGCACGGAGCAGATGTGTTCTTTCCTTGCTTACGAGGCGGAGGAGAAGGACTACGACGCTACGGAGCAGCCGGAGCGCGGTGTCTCTTCCGCCATTGCCGACGAGGCGGAGAAGGAGGAGGCTGGCTGCTCGGACGCGCTGCAGCAAAGGAGAAGGAGGCGGAGGCCGCCACGCCGAGAAGGAGCGGCCGAGTGCCCCGATTGTCACTCACGGAGGAGGAGGAGGTGGAGGAGGCGGAGTGCCCTGACTCACCGGAGGAGGAGGAGGAGGCGGAGGCGCCCGCTCGAAGGTTGATGAGATCCTTCCGCCATAGGCATGGAGTCTTCAGAGCGTAACCCAGCCGATACCCCTTCACCGGGGTCAAGCCGAGGTCCTCAAATCCTCCGCTATTTCATCCACCATCACCTTAGCATATCCTTCTGAATCGGCAAAGTGAAAAGTTGAGTCGGGTTTAGTAGGATAAACAGAGCCAACAGCCGCCTTTGACCTTCAAATTGCTCCATTGCGCCATAAGGTGGCAATTTTGAGACTGGATAGCATCCACGGATAGCTGGCAGGAGCCGCCAAGGCATGCTCCCGCGAAGCAGCTGTGGAAGCACGCCTCCGCCGAGATGGCGGGAAGCTTCGCATGTAGTTTGCTGTGATCTCGCCGCTTCGCTCCTCTAGCCCCATTACTTCGCAGCGCCTGCATTTGGCTCGCCTCCGCTTTCCTCCTCTCATGGGTTTTGTGTCCGTCCGAAATCCAGCCTCCACCAAAAGGGAGCTCGCGGTCCTCGTGTCCGCCCAGGTGCTCAGATTCCCGAGGGCCATTGTGAGCCTGCCCTTCTCGCCCTGAACGAATCTCCTTGTTGGGCTGCTTCGATATATTGCTTTAGCCTCTCGATGGTATGTCCAATTGCTCGTCCGCCCAAATGCACTTCCTCGATACAGGTCCAAGGTTCCGCCAGCCCTCAAGAACCAAGTCCGCAACGGTCCGCCAGCCATTGTCTCGGTTCGATCCTTTATCAAGCAGATCATTCAGCCTTTGGCCCACTTAGGCCGGGCTATGAGGTAGCCACTGACTCGTGCGATGGTGAAGCTTCTTCTTCAGCATTTTGCTTGTTTGTCGCCGACATCTTTTTACTCTTTTCCGATGTCCTGCCACAAATGCGGCCACCATCTCTCGATCTTCTCATATTTGCCCTTGAATTTTGGTGTCTCTTTTTATCGACAAATTTATTCAGGTCTTTCTTCCAATGCCTGAATAGGTCTGCCATCTTCTTAAGAGCAAAAGACTTGATTAATGGCTCTATAACTGGCTTCTCCGGATCATCCTCTGGCGTAGTAGGTGAAATTTGACTTCAGCTCAAGACAAAGATCATTTCGCAGATCATTGACATAAGACACCTCGTGGTCTTCGTTCTAGGCTTATACCATTGTTGATGCTGATCGGGATCTTGTCCCTAACCGTAACCCCGACCGAGCAACAAATGCCTTCTTTGTCCGGATGGGTTCAATCGTTGGTCGTCGTCACGCGATTTCTATGATCTCAAACCTTTCATCCGAGCTCAACTTTTTCTTCGGCCTCGCCTCTTACCGGTTGTGCTTGATCCGAGGGCTAGAAAAGGAAGAAAGACGAGAGTTAATTAATATGTGTACATACCAAAACAATGAATGCATCAATTAGCTAGTCAAAGAGGCTTAACTAATATATATACCGCCGGACTCCGGTGATCACCGAAGAGTCTCACGGTCTACTTCTTCATCTCCTTCTTCACCGCATTGGGTCATTGAGCCATCATAAGCATAGCCAGCTGCTTCTTCACCCTCTCCTTCATCGGTGTCGTTGAGAAACATCATCGAGTTGACGGCATCACCTTCATGCATTATGTGCCTCAACAACGCTTCTTGTGCTTTGCCTCGGGCGGTGTCCATAGTTTCTACAAATATTTACAACATGGCAATTATTATTCAAACATGACAGATATGGATATATTAGTGGCAAACGAGAACTAGCTAGCTAATCACAATAAGGAATCATATTAATTAGTGGCTCGACGCTCTCTAGGGTTTCGTGGCTCGATAACGCTTCAAGGGTTAGTGGCCTAGAACGCTTCAGGAAGGGTAATATCGACCCACGTTGAAGCTTATCGAGGGGGTATATCGACAACAACAACGACGACACTACATATATGTCCCACAAGTGCGGGCATGACGCACGCCACTTGTGGGACGTGGGATGTAGTGTCCGACACCGACGGCCACATGTATCTCACACCTTATTGCTATTTAATTAGGTTTCTATCCGCCAAGACTCCTAACGCACCCTCGCTCCTCGAGCAAAAAGAGAAGAAGAAGAAAAGAGGAGAAGAAAGAATAGAGGAGAAGAACTCCTCTATTCTTTTTTTATCAAGGGTCGAGATCGCTGTCAAGGATCAGTCACATTTCCAAAGTTATTTTGAACGAGTCCTGAGCAGGTACCTGGTACAAAGTTCAGCAAGAACCTTCCAATATCGTATTTAGAAGGCCTTTGCTGAAATTGCATAAAAAGGCAAATTATCCTATCCAGACTTCATTCCGAATAACTTTGAGGACTTCCCACCATCATGCCCTGGTTACTCCGCCAATGATGAAGCCTTGGATTTCTTCAATGCTTTGACACTAGAAACTCTCGACCCTCGAACCTCGACGACCCCGAACCTCGAACCCTAGACGACCTTGAACCCTCGACCTCGATCCTCGACTCAGAGCAGAACCCCTAACCCCGACCTTGACCCCTTAACCACCCTCGACCTCACCCTAGTTCCCGACCTCGACCCTCGGCGATCCCCACGCCTCGTTCTTCAGAAAAGAGGAGAAGAAGAAAGAATAGAGAAGAAAAAGAAGAAGAAAGAATAGGAGAAGAAGAGAAAATAGAATATTCTATTTTCTCTTCCTCTCCACTATTCCTTTCTTCTTCTCCTCTTTTCTTTCTCTTTCTTCTTCTTACTTATTTCTCCTCTTCTTTCCTCTCCTCTCTTCTTTCTTTCCTCTTCTTATTTTCTTCTTCCTATCCTTCTTTTCTAAAATTGTAACTTTTGCATATATAAAACTTTTCTAAAATTGTAACTTATATGAACAAAAAACTTTCTATGAACCAAAAAACATTTTTAACATTTATATTTAGCAAATTCTAGCCACATACATCACATACACATATACATTATAGCCACATACACATATATATCATATATGAACAAAAATAACTAGTAATAATAAAACATATTGCAACATATGAACAAAACATATAGCCACATACATATACATACATTATATATATATATATATATATATATATATATATATATATATATATATATATATATATATATATATATATATATATATATATATATATATATATATATATATATGAAAAAATTAAAAAACAGGGGCGTGGCGCAAGAGCGGTGGCGCTGCGGGCAGGGCATGGCAGGGCAGGCAAGGGTAAGGTGGCAGGTGCAGGGGGCGGGACACGGGCGCGTGGCGCGGGAGAGGCATCGGCGGTGGGCGATGGCGTCAGGGCGCGACGGCGCTGCGCACAAGGGCGGAGGAGACGGGCGGGCGAGGGCGCGCCGGGCGACGGATGGGCTCGAGGGCGGCGACGGGCGTTGGCGCGGTTGGGCACGGCGACGGCGGCAAGGGCGGGCAGCTCGGCGGCGCGAGATGTCCACAAGCGCTAGTAGGGCGCAATCGGGCGATGAAATTGAAAATGCAAGGCTGATTATAGAAGGTTTAGTCCCGCCGTGGCACCAACCGACTAATGCTCTTTAGCCCCTGGGCCAGCAACAACCGACCAAAGGCCAATTATCGCAGAGCCCAAAGGGCGGAAGAGGTTTTGCCTCTGGCAGGCACCAACCGACCAAAGGGGCATTGTCCCGTTGGTGCCACGAACCGACCATGCTTCTTTAGTCCCTTGGTGCCACCAACCCGACCAAAGGCCCTGTGCTGCACCGCTACCAAAGTTTAGTCCCACTGCTAGTTGGGAGGAGACGACTGCTTATAAGGCGCGGCGCGCCTCTCGAGCTCTCTAAATCGCCGGGCCTAATTGTGCAATCTCAGGTTTTAGCCTACTGCCTCCGCGCCAACTCGGCCATGGTAGGGTTTCTAGTCGTGATTCAGTCAGGGGCCTGAGGGTGGCACTTTTTTTTGTTTTTGCTTATTTTTTATTTCTTTTTGCTTTAGTTTTAGAAAAATATAAACTTTTTGTTAGTGCCATTAGTTTTCAATTTGAAAACATTTTTTTTTTCTGTTGCTTTATTCTATTTTATTTTGTTTCTACTTACAACAAAATACTTATTGTTGCTATTTTTATATTTTTTCAAGTTTTTTGTTTTGTTTCTCGCATTATTTATTTTCTTTGGTTTTTTTCTTTATTTTTAATTCTTTTTGCTTTTAGGTCAGAAAATTATAAACTTTCTCGTTAGTGCTTTTAGTTTTAGTAAAAATAAACTTTCTTTGTGCCATTAGTTTTAAAATTTTAAACACTTTTTTGTTTTTTGTTGCTTTATTTATTTTATTTTGTTTCTACTTACAACAAAATACTTATTGTTGCTATTTTTATTTATTTTTTTCAAATTTTTTTTGTTTTTTTCATTATTTATTTTCTTGGTTTTTTGCTTTATTTTTTAATTCCTTTTGCTTTTAGGTCACCAAAATTATAAACTTTCTGTTAGTGCCATTAGTTTTAGAACAATTATAAACTTTCTGCTTTGCCATTAGTTTTCAAATTTGAATAGTTAAAATTTGAATTTTTGAAATTTTGTGAATCACAGTTTGTGAGCTCAAGGCGAGAGGGACGGGCTTATAAACCATCGTGAGCGCCTTCGTTGGCGAGATTTCAAATTCATAGTTTTCAAATGAACTCAAAAGTTGGCATAGCATGCATGTACAAAACGGACAATGGTATCATACTGGCTCGTTACAAAGTTGGCATGGTATCATCATAATAGTTATGGAGAAAGTCTTCACTTTTCTTCGCTTGTGTCGCTTGCTTATTGCGCCGTAACCATGGATAATCTTCATCGCTTATCGTGATGCTTTGGCAGCCTTTGACTTTGAAGGGGGAATTTCATGAAACTTTTCATATTCTTCGACATGTCTGTCTTTGCCTCCACTCCTGTGATGTCCTTTTCCCTAAAGAACTATGTGGCGCTTTGGCTCATCGTATGATGTATTCGCTCTTATCTTTTCTTTTCCTCGGTCCGTAGACATGTCCTTCACATAGATAACCTATGCCACATCATTGGCTAGGACTAACGGTTCGTCACTGTACCCAAGATTTTTCAGATCCACTGCTGTCATTCCGCATCAGGGTCTACCTGCACTCGCCTCCCGACGATTGACCCACTTGCACTTAAACAAAGGGACCAAAATCTACTCCGTAGTCAAGTTCCCATATGTCTACTATGTAACCATAATATGTGTCCTTTCCGCTTGTTGTTGCATCAGAGCGGACACCGCTGTTTTGGTTGGTGCTCTTGATCTTGGTCAATCGTAAAATGTATTCCCATTTATCTCAGATCCTTTCCAAATCATTACAAATAAGATGGTCCTCGACAACAAGTACAGCTCATCACAAATAGTGTCACCTCGAGACGTGTTTCCAACCAACTGCTGAAAGTCCCGATGTGTTCACATGTAATCCAACAGTCAGACCGCCTCCGGTGTTTGGAGCGCAGATCGTTTTGTGTTCATCGACATACGGGTCACCAAGGTAGAGTTCTGAGAATCGTAGTGCTTGAGACCAAGAATATCCGCCCCTGCATATTATTGAGTCCTTCCAAGCGCGTTTTTCCAAATACCCCTCATACCGCGATTTAGGGAGACCTATCTTCTTAAGGCCAGGAATGAAGTCAACACAAAACCCGATGACATCCTCTGCTTGATGGCTTCTTGTGCGTTACTTAACATATTTCTTTAGGACTCATGAACCTCTCAAAGGGGTACATATTGTGTAGAAATACGGCCCCTGTAATGACAATCTCGCCGACTAGATGAACTAGGACGCAAGGCCATGATATTGAAGAAGGATGGTGGGAACACCAGCTCGAACCGACAAGACATTGCGCCACATCACTCCTTAGTTGGTACGATTTCGGATCGATCACCTTCGAGATATTGCATTGAGGAATGCACATAGCTTCACAATGGCTAATCGGACGCTTTCCCGAGAAGCCCTCAATGCAACCGGAAGCAGTTAAGGCCATAATCACCGGCAACATGAGACTTTAGGTTCTCGAACTTTTTCCGCATATTTATTATTCCTTTATATTCATTTGAGAAGCCGGCCGACCTTCATATCGAAAGGGCATTCAAAGAAATTTCTTTCTTCTTCATAAGAGCGTAGCTGGCAGGACCTTCATACCGCTTCGGAGGCATGCCTTTTTTCGTGCAAACGCTGCAGGTCCTCTGCGTCTCATGTGTATCTTTTGTCTTCCCATACCAAGAAGCCTAGCAGGTTCACGCAAAGGTTCTTCGTCACGCATCACGCCGATCAAGAGCGGACCTCTAGGTCTTTCCAGAGGGTAGGTCCCAAAATATAGATTTCTTCTTCCACATGGGTGCGTGATTGTCAGCGCCATTCGAACAGCTAGTCCGCCGACCCTTTCCAAAGATTACGTAAATCATTGACCATAGTACGTGATCACCGACACGCATGGTGGGCTTCTTCCGTGATCTGCTCGCTTTTGAAATGCTTGCCTTTCTTTCGACATTGATGGTTGTCGGAAGAAATCGACGATGGCCTGTACACATTCTTCCCGCAGCTTCCCAAGTATATACTATCGGCGCAAGTAAACAGTGCGCGGCATGCGTGGTATCCCTTGTTTGTCCGTCTTGAAAGGTTACCGAGCGGGCCAATCGTTGATGGTCACGTAACAGCAACGCCTTTTAGGTGAAATTCTCCTTTTGTGCTCATCCCACGACGCACACCATTTCCATTCCACAGCTGTAAAAGTTCTTCAACTAATGGCCTTAGGTACACATCAATGTCGCTGTGGTTGCTTAGGGCCTTGGATGAGAACCGCATCATAATGAACTTCCGCTTCATGCACATCCAAGGAGGAAGGTTATACATACATAGAGTCACGGGCCGTGTGTGATTGCTGCTCGCTTCCCAAAGGATTAATGCCATCCGCGCTTAAAGCAAACCATACGCCTTGGGTCCTTGCAAACTCATCCCAGATTTTCTCTCAATTTTCCATCATAATTCACACGGGTGCTCTCAACTTCCGCTTTTCTACGGTCCTCATCGTGCCATCGCATCAACTTGGCATGCTCTCCGCTTGAACAGACGCTTCAACCGTGGTATTATAGGAGCATACCACATCACCTTCAGAGAACCTCTTCCGGAGGCTCGTCAACATCACTCAGTGGTCATCTCGTCTCGATCTTATAACAGCAATGCACCGATACCGCATATGCTCAGATCCTTGTATGCACCATGTAGAGGATGCAGTCATTAGGGCATGCATGTATCTTCTCCACCTCCAATCCTAGAGGGCATACGACCTTCTTTCCTGCATGTACTGTCGCACTGTTATCCTTGGAAGCTTCTTCTTCATTATTTTCAGAGCTTCTCAATCCTTTATCGCACAACATTCTCTGCCTTCCATCGCATTAATTCCAGATGCACCGAGCTTTGTGTTGCCATCTTCGCAATTGGGGTACAACCTTTTTGTGATCCTCTAACATGCGATCGAACTTCAGCTTCTCCTTTGACTTTCGATTATGGCCTTGCATCGACAATGACCCGGCGGAGATCATCATCATCGGGCACATCGCCCGTTCCTCTTGATCTTCAGCAGCTACCTCGCTGCAGCAAGATCATCGCACATCGCTCGTTCTGCTTCTCTGATGTTCAGGGGCACATAGTTGTCATCGCATTTCTTCTTCGCCGCCTTCCA
Source organism: Aegilops longissima (assembly GCA_021605205.1). Taxonomy (NCBI): domain Eukaryota; kingdom Viridiplantae; phylum Streptophyta; class Magnoliopsida; order Poales; family Poaceae; genus Aegilops; species Aegilops longissima. The sequence goes on from JAHIAM010018363.1 coordinate 28,195, forward strand.
TCATAACCCCTATTTCGCGTCTCGCCCAAACATTATAGTGTGGCATGAAACCCTTGTAAAGTAGGTGGTGTGAAGGATTTTCCAGTGAGTAAGACTCAGATTCCCACATATAGGGCATGGACAACACATAAAACCATTCTTCTTGTTTTCTCAGCCACTTCGAGAAAATCATGCACGCCTTAGTGTACTTTGAGGTGTGTGTATGTCACCGCACATCCATTGCCGGTTCATTCATGCATATATATATAATTATGTGTCAAAATCATTACGTAACATCATGAATAGATAATTAAGTGACCAAATTAATAGAAGTTCATCATCACATAAAACCAAAGTACATACATAGTTCTCATCTAACAACATAAAGCTCGCAGAGCATCTAAATTAATTAAACCATACATTGAAACTATGTAAAACATTTCAATGCGAAACAAATGCATCATAATCGCAACCAAGGTAACAACTGATCCAACGGCATAATGATACAAGCCTCAGATGAATGGCATATTTTCTAATCTTTCTAATCTTCAAGCGATTGCATCCATCTTGATCTTGTGATCATCGACTACACATCGCAACATGCAACTCCAATATCATCTTCCTCCTCAAGTTTTTTTATTTTTCCTTCAAGAAATTGTTTTCTTCAACTAAATTTAACCTCTCGACAATAGGGTCGGTTGAATTTCCGTTCAACAACCTCCTAGATAAATAAAATCTATGTCACGTTATCGGCATAATTTTCATAAACAATAAATGAACCAATAGTTATGAAAAGATAATATATACCACATCCGAATCATAGACAGGACGAGGGCCGACGGGCGGATACCCGCCATATTGATGCAATATATGCCAAAGGATGGCTTATCATGGAGGGGCAAGTAGAACGCCGGGTTTCGGAACGAAGATGAGGCGGAGGCATGCACGCTGGCGACCTTACCCAGCCAGGCTCTCCGAGGAGATAACACTTCTAATGGCTGACTGGGTCTCCGCGATGATCACTATGGCAAAGTGAGTACAAGATGCCCTTGAGTTAGCCTGGTGAGGAAGGAGAAGGGCACGGCTAGCTCTTTCTTTTCCCTATGTGTGTGTGTATAAACTACTAGGTTCCAACCCTTGCATGGTGCCTGGGTTTAGAGTAGCTTGTCACTGGGTACATTGTAATCCGGCTGGTGCGGGTCCCACTGCCAAGATTCTAGGTCGCTGCCTTCTCCGCTGGCCTCGGGCCTGGCTGACTAGTGGCCTCGCCGACGGTTCAAAGATGGGGCCGATAGCTTGCCCGGCTGGGCGTTTCTTGCCATTGCAAGTTATCAGAGTCAGCTGGCTTCTAATGACGCGAAGCTTGGTCATGGGCATGGCACAAGGTTACCATGGGCGTATCATCACTGCATTCCTTGTCTGGTTAATGGCGACGGAGCTCATGAGGCCGGGCCGACTCGAGGCCGATTCCAACGGTTCCGCCTTTGGGGCGTTTCGCCGCCTTCAGACTCCCCGCCGATAGGCGGTCCCGCCGCTGGTCGCATGACAGCTATCGGGTACAGAATTCCCACGGGCTGACGGTGGCCGGTGACTCACAGAGCCACGGACGGAGATCTCCGCTTGCACGGGCGCTGTGGCCATGCCCGCCTTTATGAGGGGCGGGACCGCCGCGAGGCGCTATACCATCCCGCCGTAGTCGCCATGCAGGAGGATGGAAGTCGCTGGCCGACTCCCCATAGCCGCTTCATTGAGGTCGCTGGCTTGGAGTCGCTTGTCCCGAGGCCGCCTCGACTCCTGCCAGCAGCAGCCTGGCGACTCGCCACTCTCAAGGCGGCTCTTCGCCTTGGGGTCTTGAGGGCGCAGTCGCTCGATGTTTTGAAGGTCCAGGCTCGGGTCTGCTTACCTGCGGGCTCCATTATCCGACAGAGTCCCCTGCGGTGAGGCGCCGGGCAACATGTCGAGCCTCGGCAGCTTCATCCTTGGTAGAAGAACTGACTCGCCCGCCGCTCCATCTTGAGCCGACTTTGCAGGGCCGCCTTGTTTTCAAAGGTTTCAAGGTTTCAAGGTCGCAGCTGATCCGGCGCGCGGTTCGATAAGCTTCCCGGCAGCAGCCCGCTATGGCCAGCCACGCGACGCCACACGGCAGGCTACCGCCCACGCTGCGATGACAAGACAGTTCGCGGCCTGCCATCACCACGGCGCAAGAAGCGATCCGCCTGCGGTCGTGCGGGCGTTAGTTTCACACCTGTTACTACGCCAGTGAACGCTGCGGGTTAAATCGGGGGCGCGGGGGACGGGCGCAGCACACACGCCTACCGCCGCAGCCCAGGCACCTATAAGTAGGCGGGAAGGGAGGGGAGGCGACGACGCACACCTCTCTTCCTCGCCCTCTTGCTCCTCGCCGTTTTCTTCCTTGCTCGCTGCGCCAACTCGCTGCGCCGCTGAGATGAGCCTCATCCGCCGCTGCGCCCCACCGCTCCGGCTGCAGGGACGACTCCATCATCGGACGACATCATCGAAGCTTTTTCACAATGCGCCGATCCCCCAGCCACCTAGTGCGGACTCTGGCCACCGAGGGCGAATCACGCCGCGCCGTGAGGAGGGCGAGCGGTCATTTTCCGCCGACCTCATGCTGGCTAGGGCTGCCGCGAGCGTTTTTCAGCGTTTGAGTTCATGGCTCCACCAAGACCACCTCACCCCCAACACGGTGGCCGCCGCCTTTCGATCCTTATGCGAGGGCTTTCCGGCTTCTCCCACCATCGAGCTGTGGGGGAAATTCTTCCGCCAAGCTCGGGACCCACGCCGCCGCAGGTCGCCTCAGGCGCACATTCATCGCCAAGAGGAGGCCGGTGCCCGAGAACCCTTTTCTGCCTTTCTCCTCATCAAGTCGGTGAAGATGTGGTAGCGCATATACTTCTATGTGAAGAACGCCCGAGGGCGATCGTCAACTTGCCGCCTTTACGGGCGGGCGAGTTGGCGGGTCGACCCCACTGGTCCTATGTGGAAACACAACCATTACCATACTAGGTACTACTACTATCTCGGCAGCTCCATAGTAGTCCCTCATAGAAGTCACCACCCGCACGAAGTGGAACATGATCGTCCGAAAGCAAAATCTGTGGAGCCTGTGGACCATAAGGACTCGGATGTGGCCGTGGACCAACAAATGGTGGCAGCAGGCCCACGAGGAGGGTGATGCCTCCAACCTCCGCCACTCCATAAAGTCTCGCGAATCGCCCACAGGTACAAGTCTCTCATGTCCATATATCCGCTTCAGCAGGTGCAAACCTAGTCGAGTAGAAAGGGTCGAGCGGGCATTAAAAGCTCCATCGCAAGGCCCGGTTCTCACGGTCCTTGTCCTCCAAAACTCAAGAGTAGTGCGAAGGGTGAGTCCTCATGGGATGCATCGCTGTACAAACCTCAAGGTAGCCATGCCCCGGAAGGGATCCGGCATATGGCGGAAATCGGTTGCTCAAAAGCAGTTCGCTCAATAATAGTCATCATGGAATAGGCTGCATCTTGTGGACATTCCAATAGTGATTCCGAGCCCATAAAACAGTGAAGTGGCTCAAAGTTCGGATAAGATGGATAAACCGAACCGTCATAGATATTGGCTTTGATTGAAATCCCTAAATTGCTCCTCGACGGTATATTCAGGATACCATTGATAACCAGCCTCAATCATCACCCTAACCAACATGGCCGTGGACCGCATACATCAATGCAACGGTCGTGAACCACTTGGTTCGGAACGGTGGCCATCTAAAGCACAGCCACAATGCAAAGGCATTAGAATTCTAGGGAAAATCCAAGATAACATCCGAATGCTCAAAATCAGATTTGAGACATTCAAAATCAGATTTGCAAAACCACTCAACAACATCATATCAAGGTTCGGTTCAATGATAGCATACTAAAATTTAGTAGCACTGTCGAGGATGTAACCAACAATCCTATAAGTTACTACGGATTAGTAACACGTGAACCGAAGAGAAAAGAGCCTAGTCCTATACCCACGCCGAATGAGAAGAGGATGACTCAGATCGGAGGGCATAAGGTAAAAGTAAAAGAGCCTTACGTCCTCCCACAATCAATTCCCCTACATATAACTAAAGCATTTCTAGACTCAACTTCACCAGTTTGGCTTAGCGAACCTACAGCAGCCCTGCCTCGATGCCAGCTTCGACCCCGATTCCAAGTCACATCGACCTAGCTGGTAACACCTCATATCACTTTGCGGCCTCACGCAGTATTCCCACGGTGTCGCCTTACCATGGCCCGGACCGTTTGCTTTTGGCTCACGATATGATAGTGTCGCTAGCATCCACATGACAAAGAACCCGGGCCGACATGGCTGTCGTGAACCAAAGCGGCACTAACCTATGGAGGACAGTACATGAAACACTTGAGCATGTCGGTCATCAACGTATGAACTCGGGCTGTAGCCTGGGCTAAGGACTCCGGTATCCCGGGTGTAGCGGCTAGGCAGGACTCAGTATCATCGCGGACATTTCCCAAGCGGACATAATGAACGAAATGAACACATGCCGCCACCAAGTGTCCAAGAAGTAGCTGGGCTAGCAGGACTCGGTGAACCGGCTGTAGCGGACTACTATCGCCGGCACGAGACTACATTTCCCATATGAGAGGCTGCCAAGGATAAACAACTAGTTTGCGGATCCCACTCATACCAAGCATTTCAATCATACTAATATGCCCGATATGAGTAAATACAACAAGGCATCACAACAAAACTCTACAACTCAAGT
>JAHIAM010018364.1:0-26249 GCA_021605205.1 Aegilops longissima
AACTGTAAAATCTCACCGGGCAACTGGTCTGATACCACTTGATAGAGGCAAAGGTGTCCCGTCTCGATGAGATGATGGATATCGCTTTGGTGGAAATCGACTTTGACGATCCGACTACAAGCGTCTGAGGCGTCGCGCCTTACAATCGCTAAACCAACTCCGAGAGGTTATTGACCACGCCGGAGCATGATCAACCTGACCACGAGGGTCTTTTCTTGAGAAGCGAAGAACAAGCAAGCTGAGATTGCAATCTGGATATTGTGAATATAAGATGAAAGCTTTATTGATCAAGGTGGGGTTCGTGGCGCCTTTGTCGAGTCGTTGAACACAAGCGAAATGCTGTGAAGTTGCAGCTATGGCGAACTTTAATCTTAACAAAACCCAAAGTCTAAGCGGTGCCCTAAGGGCTGTATATATGGAGGAAGAGGGGAATTTCGTGGCCCTTGGTGGAGGGTCCGAAAACAACCCTATCTCTTGTTCCACACATATGGACTCTAAAAATAGCCTATACTTATGTATTTCGAAATTACATGGGCCTGGCCCAATAATAAGGTGTGAGCACCTAGAATAGCCTCTGGGCGAAATTTATGAAGTGGCATCTTGTATATTTAGTACAAGGCTTCATGCACCGTTATGGTGGCTTCAAAGCCCGAAAAGTCACTTGTAACCGTTCTTGTTCCCTTGCATGCCATCATCTCCATGCTTGTTCTTGCTCCAATGTTCATCCTTCAAGCTAGGCCCTTCATTTGTAAGCAAAACAAATGTATCCAATTTAAAGACATCATATTCTCATGAACATTAGAATCATTACCAAGCGAAAGTACAGTAATTTAGTTGGCGTCTGTGAGCTCTAGTAATTGGTCCATTATGTATAGCAGCAGGGCTGTGGGTGTAACAATGGTATTGATGTCCTCATCACTATGCGTAGATGTTATATGCACGCAGTAGAACACAAAGAGTTGTGAGCGATAATAGTCATACTGCTTACCAGCATGTCATACTTTGATTTGGCGGTATTGTTGGATGAAGCGGCCCAGACCGACATTACATGACCACGTTCATGAGACTGGTTCTACCGCCGTGATTCGCACATAGGTGGCTAGTGGGTTTCGTTTCTCAACTTTAGTTGAATCGAGTGTATTCGCTTGGTCCTTGTTGGAGGTTAAAACATCACACTTGACAAAAAATCGTTGTGGTTTTGATGCGTAGGTAAAGCGGTTCTTGTTAAGCCCGTAGAAGCCACGTAAAACTTGCAACAACAAAGTAGAGGACACTAACTTGTTTTGCGAGGGCTTGTGATGTGATATGGTCAAGACGTGATGATATATAATTTATTGTATGAGATGATCATGTTTTGTAACGATTATCGAAATGGCGAGAGCCATATGGTTGTCGTTTTATTGTATGAAATGCAATCGCCATGTAATTGCTTTACTTTATCACTAAGCGGTAGCGATAGTCGTAGAAGCAATAGTTGGCGGCGACAACGATGCTTCTATGGAGATCAAGGTGTCAAGCCCGTGATGATGGTGATCATGGCGGTGCTTTGGAGATGGAGATCAAAGGCACAAGATGATGATGGCCATATCATATCACTTATTTGATTGCATGTGATGTTTATCTTTTATGCATCTTATTTTGCTTAGTAAGGCGGTAGCATTATAAGATGATCTCTCACTAAATTTCAAGGTACAAGTGTTACTTTGAGTATGCACCGTTACTCTGATTCGTCATGCCGAGACACCACGTGATGCTCGGGTGTGATAAGCTCTCGTTCACATACAGGTGCAAGCCAGTTTTGCTGTGAGAATACTCAGGTTAAACTTGAGCCTAGCATATGCAGATATGGCCTCGGAACCTTGAGACCGAAGGTCGGCGTGAATCATATAGTAGATATGATCAACATAGTGATGTTCACCATTTAAAACTACTCCATCTCACGTGATGATGGACATGGTTTAGTTGATATGGATCACGTGATCACTTAGATGATTAGAGGATGTCTATCTAAGTGGGAGTTCTTAAGAAATATGATTAATTAAACTTTAATTTATCATGAACTTAGTCTGATAGTATTTGCATAACTATTTTGTAGATCAATAGCTCGCGATGTAGCTCCCGTTTATTTTTAATATGTTCCTAGAGAAAACTATGTTGAAAGATGATAGTAGCAATGATGCGGACTAGGTCCATGATCTGAGTTATCCTCATTGTTGCAGAAGAATTATGTCCTTGATGCACCGCTAGGTAGCGGACCTATTGGAGGAGCGAGATCGAGGCGTTATGAGCGTTTGGCAAGCTCGGTGATAACTACTTGATAGTTTAGTGCGTCGTGCTTTATGGCTTAGAACGAGACTTCAAAAACGTTTTGAATGCCATAGAGCATATAAGATGTTCCAAGAGCTAAAGTTGGTATTTCGGACTCATGCGAGGTCGAGAGGTATGAGACCTGACAAGTACTTTGCCTACAAGATGGAGGAGAATAGCTCAACCGGTGAGCATGTGCTCAGATTATCTGAGTACTACAATCACTTGAATCAAGTGGGAGTTAATCTTCGAGATAAAATAGTGATTGACAAAGTTCTCTAGTCACTACCACCAAGTTCTTTGAACTTCGTGATGAACTATAATATGCAAGGGATGGCAACGATTCTCAAGCTCTTCGTGATGCTGAAATCGAAGGTAGAAATCAACAAAAGCATCAAATGTTGATGGTTGACAAGACTACTAGTTTCAAGTAAAAGGGCCAGGAAAGAAAGGAACTTCAAAAGAATGGCAAGCAAGTTTCCTCCCATGAAGAAGCCCAAAGCTAGACCCAAGCCTGAAGCGAGTGCTTCTCTGCTGAAGGAAATGGTCCTTGAAAGCGGAAATGCCCCAAGTATTTGGCGGATAAGAAGGATGGCAAAGTGAGCAAAAGTATATATGATATACATGTTATTGATGTGTAATTTACTAGTGTTCATAGTAGCCTGGGTATTTGATCTGGTTAGGTTGCTATGATTAGTAACTCGAAGCAGAGTTACAAAATGAATAAAGACTAGTTGAGGCCAAGGTGACGATGTGTGTTGGAAGTAATTCCAAGGTTGATAAGATCACCATCGCACTCCTTTACCTTTGGGGTTAGTGTTGAACCTAAAATAAATGTTATTTGGTGTTTGCGTTGACCATGAATATGATTGGATCATATTTATTGCAATCTGATTATTCATATAAGTCAAAGAATAATTGTTGTTCTATTTACATGAATAAAACCTTCTATGGTCATACACTCAATATAAATGGTTTATTGAATCTTGATCATAGTGATACACATATTCATATTAGTGTAACCTATATGTACTTTGCCGTTTAGGTCATATTAGTGTAAAGCGCATGAAGAAACTCCATCTGATGGGCTTTTGGAATCACTTGATTATGAATCACTTGATGCTTGCGAACCATGCCTCATGGGCAAGATGACTAAGACTCCATTCTCGGAACAATGGGCGAGCCAGCGACTTATTGGAAATAATACATACCGATGTATGCAGTCGATGAGTGTTGAGGCTCATGGCGAATATCGTTATTTTCTAAACCTTCACGGATGATTTGAGCAGATATGGGTATATCTACTTAATGAAACATAAAGTCTGAAACATTTGAATAATTCAGAGAATTTCAGAGTGAAGTGGAAAATCATCGTAACAAGAAAATAAAGTTTCTACGTTACGATCGTGGAGGTGAATATTTAAGTTATGAGTTTGGTATTCATTTGAAACAATGTGGAATAGTTTCAACTCGCGCCACAGAACACCACGGTGTAATGGTGTGTCCGAACATCGTAATCATACTTTATTGGATATGGTGCGATCTATGATGTCTCTTACCGATTTACCACTATCGTTTTGGGTTATGCATTAGAGACAGCTGCATTCACATTAAATAGGGCACCATCTAAATCCGTTGAGGCGACACCGTATGAGCGTGGTTTGGCAAGAAACCTAAGTTGTGGTTTCTTAAAGTTTGGGATCACGATGCTTATGTGAAAAACTTCAACCTGATAAGCTCAAACCCAAATTGGAGAAATGTGTCTTCATAGGATACCAAAAGGAGAGTGTTGGGTACACCTTCTATCACAGATCCGAAGGCAAGACATTCGTTGCTAAGAATGGATCCTTTATAGAAGGAGTTTCTCTCGAAAGAAGTGAGTGGGAGGAAAGTAGAACTTGATGAGGTAATTACTGCTCCCGAATTGGAAAGTAGTTCACTCAGAAATCAGTTCGATGATTCCTACACCAATTAGTGAAAGCTAATGATGATGATCATGAAACTTCAGATCAAGTTACTATGGAACCTCGTGGGTCAACGAGAATATGGTCCGCACGGGTGATGCGGTAATCCTGTTACGGAAGTCATGTTACTTGACCATGCGAACCTACGAACTATGAGAAGCGATGATGAGCCCAGATTCTGCGAAATGGCTTGAGGCCATGAAATCGAGATGGGATCCATGTATGAGAACAAAGTGTGGACTTTGGTTGACCCGATGATCGGCAAGCTATAGAAAATAAATGGATCTTCAAGAAGACCGTGCAGCGGTAATGTTACTATCTACAAAGCTCAACTTGTTGCAAAAGGTTTTCGACAAGTTCAAGGAGTTGACTGTGATGAGAGTTTCTCACCTGTAGCGATGCTTAAGTCTATCCGAATCATGTTAGAAATTGCCGCACTTTATGATTATGAAATTTGGCAAATGGATGTCAAAACTGCATTCTGAATGGATTTCTAGAAGAAGAGTTGTATATGATGCAACCTGAAGGTTTTGTCGATCAACAAAGTGTGCAAGCTCGGTGTTTATGGACTGGTGCAAGCCTCTCGGAGTTGGAATAAATGTTTTGATAGTGTGATCAAAGCATATGGTTTCATCTGAGACTTTTGGAGAAGCTGTTTACAACAAAGCGAGTAGAACCTTTGCATTTACTAAGTATATGTGAATGACATATTGTTGATCGGAAATAATGTAGAATTTTCGGAAAGCATAAAGGTGTGTTTGAAAGGAGTTTTTCAAAGAAAGACCTCGGTGAAGCTGCTTACATATTGAGCATCAAGATCTATAGAGATAGATCAAGACTCTTGATAAAGAATTTCAATGAGTACATACCTTGACAAGTTTTTGAAGTAGTTCAAAATGGAGCAGATCAAAAGGAGTTCTTGCTGTGTTGCAAGGTGTGAAGTTGAGTAAAGACTCAAAACCCGACCACGGCAAAAATAGAAAGAGAATGAAAAGTCATTCCGTATGCCTCGGTCATAGGTTCTATGAAGTATGCTATCTTGTGTACAGGACCTATTGTGTACCTCACCATGAGTTTGGCAAGAGGGTACAATAGTGATCGAGTGGATCAACTGGGCGGTCAAACTTATCCTTAGTGGAATAAGGAAATGTTTCTCGAGTTATGGAGGTGACAAAGAGTTTGTCGTAAGAGTTACGTCGATGCAAGCTTTGACACGATCTGGATGAATCTAAGTCTCGATCTAGATACATATTGAAAGTGGGAGCAATTAGCTAGAGTAGCTCCGTGCAGTATTGTAGACATAGAAATTTGCAAAATACATACGGATCGGAATGTTGCAGACCGTAGAATAAATTTCTCTCACGGCAAAGCATGATCATACCTTATTACTCTTGGGTGTTAATCACATAGCAATGTGAACTAGATTATTGACTCTAGTAAACCTTTTGAGTGTTGGTCACATGGCGATGTGAACTATGAGTGTTAATCACATAAAGATGTGAACTATTGGTGTTAAATCACATGATGATGTGAACTAGATTATTGACTCTAGTGCAAGTGGGAGACTGAAGGAAATATGCCCTAGAGGCAATAATAAAGTTATTATTGTATTTCCTTATATCATGATAAATGTTTATTATTCATGCTAGAATTGTATTAGGAAACTTAGTACATGTGTGAATACATAAACAAACAGAGTGTCCCTAGTATGCCTCTACTAGACTAGCTCGTTAATCAAAGATGGTTAAGCCATAGACATACATTATCATTTGATGAGCAGGATCACATCATTAGAGGATGATGTGATGGACAAGACCATCCGTTATCTTAGCACTATGATCGTTTAGTTTATTGCTATTACTTTCTTCATGACTTATACATGTTCCTCGACTATGAGATTATGCAACTCCCAAATACTAGAGGAACACCTTGTGTGCTATCAACGTCACAACATCCTTTGGTGATTATAAAGATGCTCTATAGGTGTCTCCGATGGTGTTTGTTGAGTTGGCATATATCGAGATTAGGATTTGTCACTCCGATTGTCGGTGAGGTATCTCTGGGCCCTCTCGAAATGCATCACAATAAGCCTTGCAAGCAATGTGACTAATGAGTTAGTTTTTTGAGGGTTAGAGCGGTGGAAAGGCTCCCTCACTTAGTATATTACCATGGGTAGTATGGTACAATGTGTTACATCTTACATATGCACAAAGGCCGCAAGCACCCCCAAGCGGGGGGTGCGATGCTAGAGAATTATGGTATTGAGTCAACTATGGAAGTAACTATCTGTTTTTGTGATCGGGGACTCTATGTCTAATATCAGTGAAATCCTTCTTGAATCTAATCCTCCAGGATGAAATTGATGGTGTTACCTGGCGAAAATAGTTATTGTTCCTTTCTTTCCAAAGGCTCCAAGCAGCCACAAGGAAGATGTCCATAATCATATCTCTCTGGTGCAAGTTTTTGAGGTGCAACGATGAGTCTAATCTTTCTAAGCGCGAGCCATGAAATGTTAAGCTCATTCCAGCAAGTCACCTGAAAGTGCATCGAAGAAGAGGTGTTCCAGGTTTCTTCAACGCGTGCGACCACAAAGCAAGCAATCGTAGTTGTTGCCAATATTATAATGTAGCCTTTGGGCACGTCCCTAGTGTTTAGACGATCAAGCAGTAGGAACCATCCAAAGACTTTGAGCTTGGGAATACTCCGGCCTTCCATAGCCACTTGAAAGCATCATAAATCACCTCTCTGAAGAACAAAGCGTAATCGCAGAGGTCTTGAAATCAGCTGCTCCCCATGAACAAGTCCGGTATCTGTTGTGTGGGTCAACTCAAGGGGCCTCACATGCTTTGCAAGCGCCTCGATTCATCGTGTGCACAATCGAGAGGGCAGGTGAAAACCTTGATCCTGTTGGTAATGGCGAGGAACTGGTTGATCGAGGCATCTTCGAGGTAGTATATGAAAAAGCTCGTGGGTAGATATCATAATACCCTCACGATCATCTTTCGGAAAATAGCTGAGTACAGAACCAACATTAATCTTGGTGACCCCCAAAGCGGCATTAGTTTGATGAGTTCCGCCACGAGGAAGGAACCACGAGCTGGCGGACGGGGGACCGTGGTTGAGTAGTAGGAATCCCAGCGGTGCACCCAAGGGACATCAAGTTTGTTGAAGAATTTGTGGAGCATCTTAAGGAGCATCGCATCATTTTGAACCTTTAGGTTGAGCACTCCAAGACCACCGTTCTTTTTTGTCGCAAACCATGTCTGACAGCGAGGAGTTGCATTTCTCTCCCTCATCGGTTTACGGATCCATAACCCGTGGCGTCTGATTTTATCAAATTGCTCAATTATTTTGGGTGGAAGTCTAAGAGTGCCCATCGGGTAAATGGCTAGGGATGTGACTAAGGAGTTCATAAGAGCCAACTTGCCCGCGTACGACATCAACGACATGGCCGCTGTGATCCTGCCTTCAGCTTTGCAAATCCGAGGAGTAAGATCGAGACATTCGGTTTAGTGGTGCCAGCGGTAGCCCAAGGTATGTGAGCGACATTTGAGTGCATGCACATCCAAAGATGGATCGATTTCATGTGGGTGTCCTCGGGGTGTTGATCGGGATCAAAGTTGACTTATTGAAGTTGATGTGCAAACCCACCGAATCAGCGTAGTCTTCAAGGATTTTTTCATGCGAGTAGCTTGCTCCCGGCGAACCAGCATCACAATGATCATGTCGCGGCATATTGAATGACCGAAAGTGAGTATCTCGATGGCGGTATAGGAAGTTTGACAAGTTGTTATTGGGAGCCTCATTGATAGCAGCAGAAGCAAATCCATGAAGGAGACAAATATCGGAGGACGAGGGTCCCTTGTCTCCTCCACATTTGCACCAGAATTTTTACGAGACGGCTGTTGGCAGGAGAAGATTTTTGAAGAAGAGATGCATGTGAACCAATCGATCCATTTCTCGTTAAACCCATACTCCGCATGATCTTGATGATGGCTAAGTGCTGCACCGTGTCAAAAGCCTTAGCGAAATCCAGTTTGAGAAGGATGATCGGCCGCTTAGAGGCTTGGCATTGGTGAATGTATTCGAAAGCCCATGCAAGGCAATCATTAATAGAACGCCTTTAAGAAAACCATCTGATTCGATGCAATCGTAAGATGATCTTTTAAACCGATTAGCCAAGAGTTTGACATTAACTTGAGAAGCGGTTGAGCAATGTAATAGGTCTAAAGTCATTGACCGTCTCAGGGGCACGTTTCTTGGGGATCAAGGTAATAAACCCATAATTGAGGCTTTCAAGGTTGAAGCTGCCTTTGTGAAACTCATCGCACAGACGGTAGAAGTCATGCTTAATTATTGGCAATGCGCTTTCATGAATGCACCGTTGAACCCATCCGGACTAGGTGCAAGGTCGGTGGCATCTCTTTAATCCGTCATCAATCTCCTCGGTGTGAAAGGAATCGGACTCTCAAAATCCACGAGAGGAAGCATTTGCGATAGGTTGAATTTCATCTCTGGGGTTTTGAGGCACCCAAGCGCTCTTTAAAGGCATCGAAGAGTATAGTTTCCATCCTAAATGATCGTCCCCACAGAATCATGATTGGTTTTCAAGCTGGAGATAAAATTCTTACAATATCATTCTGTTGCACGCTTGGAAAAAATTAGAGTTTTAAATGGCGAACTTGATCCACCTAACCGTGCCTCTTTTCCAGTATTCTTTACGGTGGTGCAATAATCGTAGAGATGATTCTTGAGTATTTTCTAAAATTACTCTATGGGACCGTGAGAATGCAATCTGCAATGTGATCCAGTTCAAGCAAGGCTTTGTTAGTGTTTTATAACGCAATTTTGAGCCTAAATTTTTTTGCTCCAAGGGCGAGGTCATGTCACGAGGTTTTTGAGTTTACGGCAAGGCTATCATGACGATTAACTGATTTTCCATATTTGAGGCCTATTCCAAGCTTGGGACATCCGTCCATAAACCGGGGTGAGCTATCCGATAAGTTTGAATCTGAAAATTTTACTTTTGGGAATAGAAGTTTGAATCTCAGCGAGCAAGGGGTGTGGTGGAACTGGAGTCGACCAGAGGATTGACCATGGTCTTTGGAAAAAGCGGTCAATTGAGAGTCGTAAACCGGTCAATTTGCTCGGCAGAGGTTTTGCTGCATGTTGGACCAGGTATATTTTCTACCCTTGATAGGTATCTCGTTAAGCGTTGCTCACGTATGAAATCATTGAGCGTGAACATATCAAGTATGTTACCTCTGGTTTATTTACATTAGCGGAGATCGGATGTAGTTAAAATCACCCAATAAGAGCAGGTCTTTAGTGGGCGGGATATCGATGTCAAACAACCATTTGGTAAAACTAACACGTTGCTCTCCTTGCAGCGACCCATAGATGTTAACAAGTTTCCAAGAGTGAGAAGAAATCATTATTTGAAAAGCAACACCCAACACAAAATGTTCACGAATGAAAACCTGTCACATGAATGCAGCGCACCGGATAAATGTGAGACCGCCCGAGGCATAGAGAGAATAAAAGCAAGCGTGCCAAGCAGCGGCGGACAAATAGACTTAAGGGTGCTTGCATTAAAGTCTTGCATCTTAGACTCTTGAAGACAAATGATCGAACAACGAAGTGATGATCGCGTTTGAAAGAGCTAAAGTTTCTTAGGAGTTCATGCCACGGATATTCCATGAGTACATTCCACTTGCGCAAAGGACCATAAGAAATGCAAAGAGAAATCTTTAGGTCGACATGGCTGGGCCATCGTGCGTCCTGGTGAAAACTTCCATTGTGAGCTCGTCTGCAGGAATGGTGCGAGATGAGTGCCAATGTTCTGCATGGTGGCGATGGCGTGGGAGGGGTATGTCTTCATATTCAACCATCGATCAATAGAAGAGTTCATGTTGGACACCAGATGAAATGATCCGGGCTTCACTTTGGACTTGGGGATGCGCAACTCCTGTGTATCGAGTGATCGGAATCCGTCATACTTATTGTTCTGGTCTGCGACGAAGTGGTGCGGTAGTGATGGGAGCAGCTTTTTTCCTTTCGAGCCTCCGGGAGCGAGCCAAGCTGCAGCGAAGCGAGAAGAGTTCATGAGGCGAGCACAAGCCCTTGCACATCAGTTGGCAGAGATGTTCTTAGAGCTGTGTTGGAGACATCGGCAAAGTGCGAGCATATCTTGAGGAGACTAGTGAAACTGATTCAGATAGCCCCATGGTAGGTTGAAAGTTCAGAGTTACCGTGACGAGCTCTCCATAATGTAACATGGGAGGTAAGGGAGATCATTACCAGCGCTAGACAGTTAGCAAGCGGAGTGGGACCATCATCCTCGGTGAGCAATCTCACGAATATCAACAGCGGTGATAATTTGAAATGTCGCGATCTGAGTGAGCGAAGACCATTTTCATCTGATGAAACTTGAATCTCGACATGATTAGAGCGGGACACACACCATAGGCGATCTCTAAGGTCCCATGTTTGCAGGAAGGGCGGGCCTTTGATAGATGGAAGCATTTAAGCTGTTGGCGAGGATGGAATTAAAGCAGTAAGGACAGATAGAGTTGCCACGAGAGGAAAGCCAAACACAGGCCATGGTTATGTAAATCCACCGAAATTGTGAGTTGCTCGAGCAAGTTGGTTTGGACAGGGAGGCCATCAGGCAGGATCAACAATAATGAGCACTGCTCGAGTTATCGAGCTAGAATCTTGAGCAGGTGATGGAGTCGTTCCAAGCATCGGCAGCATTATCTGTAACGTTGTTCTCGGGGTGACACCATCTTGCACCCTTAGACCTTGAGCGGACAACCAGGCACTGAAATTCATGAGATGGGGTGGCATCGCCAGTGGTGTGTGCCAGTGGTGATGACTCGACCAATAGCAGCCAAGTTCGATTCGATTAGGGGCATTACCATGCGTGAGGGCATCATTATTGGGTGCGGCGTACGAACAAGCCGATTGTGGACCCTCTGCTGGTAGAGCTGTTCGCCGTAAGATCTCGACCAAATGCGGGTAGGGTTGCGTGCGGAGGAGGTGGTTCTCGCCGTCGAGGAACCGGTGCATAGCATTCGATCGTTGCTCCTAAAATTGTCACCCTGCAGTCCAGCAGTCTCTAGCCCCCAAACTGCCATACAACAAAACTTTTGGGCACAAGGCAGATATATCTGTGCCTTAACTAACAGACCTTCTGTCTTGTCTAGGGTTGTACCAAGAGATCGAGATCCATACCCAAAGCTTCGTGATGTAATAATCGGTTTGATAGTCATATGGAAAACCAAAGACATAAGCCAAATAGCGGGACCATAAGTAGTTGTGCGCCTATTAAGAGCTTCATTGTGCGGCACAAATCAAAATCAAAAATCAAAATTCGGATGGTCACTTTCCTCAATGGTAAAGAGATGAGCCTCATGGAGCAAACCTTGAACAGCGGACTGCAGCGCGCGTTAGTGAAACGTAGCTGCTGCGCTTTCGCGAAGAAAGTCGTGATTCAGGATGATGCACGAAGCGAGTAAAGATTTCCGGTAGATTGAACTAGGTATAGTGATACCGCGATGAATCTCGGGCAAATGTAACTATACCGATGACAAAGGGAACAACGTATGTTGTTATGCGGTTTGACCAATAAAGATCTTAAGTAGAATATGTAGGACCAATATGAGCATCAGGTTCCGCTATTGGTTATTGACCGGAGATGAGTGCGTCATGTCTACATAGTTATCGAACCGTAGGAGTCCGCAACAACGTTTGATGACGATCGATATTATGAGTTTATGTGTTTTGATGTACGAAGGTAGTTAGTCCGGATGAGATCATGGGCATAATGAGTCTCGAAATGGTCGATGAAGATTGATATATTGGAAGACTATATTCGGACCTTGGAATAGTTCTGAGATATCGGGTATTTTTGATAACGAGTTAAAAACCGAAGTTATTGAGCCTCATGGGCCTATTGGTGGAAGAGGAGGAGAAGGTGGGCGCCTCCCCCTAGCCCAAACTGAATGGACTGGGGCGGCCCCCTTCTCCTCCCTCTCCTTCCCCTTCTCCTTGTTGGAATAGGAAGGGGCCCAATCCTACTTGAGGTAGGATTGCCACCCCATGGCGCCCCCTCCTCTCGATCGGCCTCCTCCTCCCTCCCTTCTCGTGGGAGGGCACCAAAGCACACCAAAGTTTCTCTTAGCCGTGTGCGTGCCCCCCTCACGAAAACACCACGGTCATATCGTTCTTGCTTAGCAAGGCGAAGCCCTAAAGTAACTTCATCATCACCATCACCGCCGTCGTGCTAATGGAACTCTCCTCGGCCTCAGCTGGATCTAGAGTTCGAGGGACATCACCGAGCTAGCGATGTGCAGATCATGGCGGAGGTGTCGTCACGTTATTACTTGATCGGTTGGATCGCGAAGATGTTCGACTACATCAACCGTGTTATACTTGCTTCGCTTTGGTCTCTGAGTGTCGTGGACACCTCTTCCCTTCGTTGTTATGCTTCTCCTAGATAGATCTTGCGTGATCATAGGATTTTTTTTGAAATACTCGTTCCCCAACATGTATCATGCAATCTCTTTACGGTATAATCATTGAGAAGCGATGAAGTAACAATATCAACATAATAATAACCATGAATATAAACATAATCATTACCTTTTCAAATATATACGATCCTTAATGAATGCTATCCCACTCATTTTATCATGTTAGCATGGCATGACTCGCCTTCACCGCATAAATATAAGTCATGAGCACCCGTGTCAAACCGAGCAATTGGATCGTACTTCTAACGCTTCAGCATTTTCAACACTTTACAATACATGAGCATGAGCCATGGATATAGCACTATAGGTGAAACAGAATGCGGTGATAGAGATCAATAAGGAAGTCAAAAAAAAATAAACTCTACATCATGGCTAATCAATGGGCCATGGAGATGCCCATCAATCAGTATCAATGTGACGGTAGGGATTGACATGCAACAGATGCACTAAGAGCTATAAGTGTATGAAAGCTCAACGGAAACTAAGTGGTATGCATCCAACTTGCTTGCTCATGAAGACCTCGGGCATTTGTGGAAGCCATCATGGAATATGCCATCCAAGTTCTATATTGGAAAATTCCCACTAGTATCTGAAAGTGATAACTCAGGAGAGTCTCTATATGAAGAACATGGTGCTACTCTGAAGCACAAGTGTGAAAAGGATAGTAATATTGCCCTCTCTCTTTTATCTCTTTTTTGGTGGGCTCTTTGGCCTCTTCTTTGTCAGGTCTCATCCCGACTTGTGGGGAATCATAGTCTCCATCATCATTTCCTCACGGGACAATGCTCGATAATGATGATCATCACACTTTTACTTACTTACAACTCGATAGCTAGAACAATATGACTATATGAATGCCTCCATTGATGTACCAGGATGTGCAATGATCTAGTGTAACATATATAATAATGATGAGCGGTGGTTGTGCCACAAATATCATGTCGGCTCTATGATCATGCAAAGCAATATGACAATGAACACGTATGTCATGAAAAGCGGAGCGATTGGAAGTTAATGGCAATATATCTCAAAATGGCAATGGAAATGCCATAATAGGTAGTATGGCATTCTTTGAGAGGAAGATATAAGGAGGCTTATGTGATAGAGCTTATCATATCACGTGGTTTGGATGCACTAGTGAAGTTTGCACCAACTCTCGAGGTGAGAAAGAAGCATGCGAGGTTGTCGAATCGCGATTACATTATACGATTCTCACGACTTTACAATCCAAACTAACCCTTCGATTCTATGATTTTACTTCATAGAATCTATGTTTCGATCCTTGGTGAAGATTCTCGATTTATGAACCTACCATCGAGAGCTCGATCCGATTCAAAATCACGATTCGACAACGCGAAGAGCTAGCAAAATTTGGAAAGGTAAGAGTGTGTATAATCCATGAACTCACATTAGTCATAAGAACTCACATACTTATTATGAAATCCTATTATCCTCGAAGCAAAGTACTACTACGCATGCTAGTAAGGAAATTGGTTGGTAGGAGTCAACCATCGAGAGCATCCAATTATAACAGCACTCAAGGATTTCAATCAGAAATACATATACTCAAACCTCCCCACCATGCCTTGACCAATACTTAGATGAGAAGTTAATAAGCTTATCTTGATATTTCTCCTAACTAATGATCATGAACCTATATCCTTTCATATTCGACATCAATATCATTAAACTATATACATTTAGTATTTAGTTATCTACATGAAAGTTTTTATTATATCCCCCTTGAATATATCCTTCTTGAACTAGTCTTATAACCCATTACATGTGCCATTACTATTTGTTAGACTCTCAAAACATATAAGTGAAGCATGAGAGTGCAACTATTCTATAAAATCTTAATCACCGCCGTCTTGTAAAAGATATAAATTGACACTAGAGCAACCAACTAGCTCAAAAAGATATAAGTGAAGCACATAGAGGATTCCTAACAATCATGATAAATGTGTGTCAAAGTGCGTTATATCGACTAGAGGTGAATGGCGATTTTATGAATTCTTCTTGAGGAATTTGCGGTGAGAAATTCCTTAGCGAAAAAAACTACTTGCTGACGGAATAAGTACTCGAAGTAAGCATAACAGATTACAAGCATAGTCATCATGATGAAATGAAGACAATCACGAACCTGAAAGCGTAATCACGGGATAACACAAGATGAAGACAAGCAGTGAAGAAATTGGGCGAGGAAATGAAAGTCTTGATCAAAGTCTTCAAACACAGATATGAACAAACACTCAACACAATGAGAAATGAAAGGGTTGAGGAAATAGAACCGATTAGGTTGGTGAAGACAATGATTTGGTAGACCAGTTCAACTGCTTTGTCTCGGTTATGCGTCTGGTTGGAAGCGGTGAGTATTTAAACTCGAGGACACAGTCCGGACACCGGATCGATCCTTGACGCGCTCGGACACCAAGTCCTCACCGTATTCTCCTTGAACTAAGGTCACGAGACCTCGTCCAATCACTCGTGGTAAGTCTTGACTTCCAAACCTTCACATACTTGGTCACTCGGCGATCCACAATTCCTCTTGGATGCTCTAGACCTTGGCGCCTAACCGTGGAAGAAGCACAGTCTTCAAAGGTAACAAGCGTCGGATCCACGGATCAATTTCTTGATGATGCTCAATCACTTTGGGTTTATTAGGGTTTGGTTTTGGGTTTTCCTCACTTTTGGTTTTCCTCACTTGATGATTTCGCTCAAAGTCCTCGGAGGATGGGTTGCTCTCAAATGACAAGTGTCAAGTTCTCTCGGAAGACCAACCAACTAGTGGTTGTGAGGCGGCTATTTATAGCCTAAGGGCAGCCCGACATGATAAGACATAAATGCCCTTCAATGATATGACCGTTAGGTGGATAAGATATTTGGGACAGCGGTAGCGTAACCTGACATTGATCGGAAATGAACATCAAATTCCTCGGGGCTATCATGTTCCTCACTTTGTAGGCAATTATGGCGAATTCCTAACTCCTCGTCAGAACAAATTCCTCGTGACGGAAGAGCCGTCTACATCCTTGAAGAATTGGTAGTGTATGAGATTTCAAAGCTTCACTCGAAGGGATTGGTAGGTGTAGGATTTTGAGTTGAGCATCAAATGGAAATTTTTCCTTAGTATTTCCTCGACCCCCTTTAACGATGCGGTGTTTCCTATGACTCAAGAAAGAAAATGAAACTCAAAACAAAAGTCTTCACGCTTCATGTTCCTCAAATGAATACCAAGTCTTCAAGGTCACACCAATTTCTTCACTTTCAAAGTCTTGAAAAGTCTTGAGAATATCAAAGTCTTGATTGAAGAACTTCATTTTTAAGTCGACTTTCTCTGTAAATATCAAACTCCTCATAGACTTATAGACACATGTACACTTACAGCGCATTAGTTAACCTATAAGTCTTCAATACACCAAAATCACTAAGGGCACTAGATGCACAATCTCCCCCTTTTGGTGATTGATGACAACATAGTTAAGTTTTCAAGGATAAACATATGAAGTGTAAATCACATAATGAGGAATTTGATTGCAAGATATAGAAGAACTCCCCGAAGATGTGCATAGTGAGGAATTTGCAACTGTAAAATCTCACCGGGCAACTGGTCTGATACCACTTGATAGAGGCAAAGGTGTCCCGTCTCGATGAGATGATGGATATCGCTTTGGTGGAAATCGACTTTGACGATCCGACTACAAGCGTCTGAGGCGTCGCGCCTTACAATCGCTAAACCAACTCCGAGAGGTTATTGACCACGCCGGAGCATGATCAACCTGACCACGAGGGTCTTTTCTTGAGAAGCGAAGAACAAGCAAGCTGAGATTGCAATCTGGATATTGTGAATATAAGATGAAAGCTTTATTGATCAAGGTGGGGTTCGTGGCGCCTTTGTCGAGTCGTTGAACACAAGCGAAATGCTGTGAAGTTGCAGCTATGGCGAACTTTAATCTTAACAAAACCCAAAGTCTAAGCGGTGCCCTAAGGGCTGTATATATGGAGGAAGAGGGGAATTTCGTGGCCCTTGGTGGAGGGTCCGAAAACAACCCTATCTCTTGTTCCACACATATGGACTCTAAAAATAGCCTATACTTATGTATTTCGAAATTACATGGGCCTGGCCCAATAATAAGGTGTGAGCACCTAGAATAGCCTCTGGGCGAAATTTATGAAGTGGCATCTTGTATATTTAGTACAAGGCTTCATGCACCGTTATGGTGGCTTCAAAGCCCGAAAAGTCACTTGTAACCGTTCTTGTTCCCTTGCATGCCATCATCTCCATGCTTGTTCTTGCTCCAATGTTCATCCTTCAAGCTAGGCCCTTCATTTGTAAGCAAAACAAATGTATCCAATTTAAAGACATCATATTCTCATGAACATTAGAATCATTACCAAGCGAAAGTACAGTAATTTAGTTGGCGTCTGTGAGCTCTAGTAATTGGTCCATTATGTATAGCAGCAGGGCTGTGGGTGTAACAATGGTATTGATGTCCTCATCACTATGCGTAGATGTTATATGCACGCAGTAGAACACAAAGAGTTGTGGCGATAATAGTCATACTGCTTACCAGCATGTCATACTTTGATTTGGCGGTATTGTTGGATGAAGCGGCCCAGACCGACATTACATGACCACGTTCATGAGACTGGTTCTACCGCCGTGATTCGCACATAGGTGGCTAGTGGGTTTCGTTTCTCAACTTTAGTTGAATCGAGTGTATTCGCTTGGTCCTTGTTGGAGGTTAAAACATCACACTTGACAAAAAATCGTTGTGGTTTTGATGCGTAGGTAAAGCGGTTCTTGTTAAGCCCGTAGAAGCCACGTAAAACTTGCAACAACAAAGTAGAGGACACTAACTTGTTTTGCGAGGGCTTGTGATGTGATATGGTCAAGACGTGATGATATATAATTTATTGTATGAGATGATCATGTTTTGTAACGATTATCGAAATGGCGAGAGCCATATGGTTGTCGTTTTATTGTATGAAATGCAATCGCCATGTAATTGCTTTACTTTATCACTAAGCGGTAGCGATAGTCGTAGAAGCAATAGTTGGCGGCGACAACGATGCTTCTATGGAGATCAAGGTGTCAAGCCCGTGATGATGGTGATCATGGCGGTGCTTTGGAGATGGAGATCAAAGGCACAAGATGATGATGGCCATATCATATCACTTATTTGATTGCATGTGATGTTTATCTTTTATGCATCTTATTTTGCTTAGTAAGGCGGTAGCATTATAAGATGATCTCTCACTAAATTTCAAGGTACAAGTGTTACTTTGAGTATGCACCGTTACTCTGATTCGTCATGCCGAGACACCACGTGATGCTCGGGTGTGATAAGCTCTCGTTCACATACAGGTGCAAGCCAGTTTTGCTGTGAGAATACTCAGGTTAAACTTGAGCCTAGCATATGCAGATATGGCCTCGGAACCTTGAGACCGAAGGTCGGCGTGAATCATATAGTAGATATGATCAACATAGTGATGTTCACCATTTAAAACTACTCCATCTCACGTGATGATGGACATGGTTTAGTTGATATGGATCACGTGATCACTTAGATGATTAGAGGATGTCTATCTAAGTGGGAGTTCTTAAGAAATATGATTAATTAAACTTTAATTTATCATGAACTTAGTCTGATAGTATTTGCATAACTATTTTGTAGATCAATAGCTCGCGATGTAGCTCCCGTTTATTTTTAATATGTTCCTAGAGAAAACTATGTTGAAAGATGATAGTAGCAATGATGCGGACTAGGTCCATGATCTGAGTTATCCTCATTGTTGCAGAAGAATTATGTCCTTGATGCACCGCTAGGTAGCGGACCTATTGGAGGAGCGAGATCGAGGCGTTATGAGCGTTTGGCAAGCTCGGTGATAACTACTTGATAGTTTAGTGCGTCGTGCTTTATGGCTTAGAACGAGACTTCAAAAACGTTTTGAATGCCATAGAGCATATAAGATGTTCCAAGAGCTAAAGTTGGTATTTCGGACTCATGCGAGGTCGAGAGGTATGAGACCTGACAAGTACTTTGCCTACAAGATGGAGGAGAATAGCTCAACCGGTGAGCATGTGCTCAGATTATCTGAGTACTACAATCACTTGAATCAAGTGGGAGTTAATCTTCGAGATAAAATAGTGATTGACAAAGTTCTCTAGTCACTACCACCAAGTTCTTTGAACTTCGTGATGAACTATAATATGCAAGGGATGGCAACGATTCTCAAGCTCTTCGTGATGCTGAAATCGAAGGTAGAAATCAACAAAAGCATCAAATGTTGATGGTTGACAAGACTACTAGTTTCAAGTAAAAGGGCCAGGAAAGAAAGGAACTTCAAAAGAATGGCAAGCAAGTTTCCTCCCATGAAGAAGCCCAAAGCTAGACCCAAGCCTGAAGCGAGTGCTTCTCTGCTGAAGGAAATGGTCCTTGAAAGCGGAAATGCCCCAAGTATTTGGCGGATAAGAAGGATGGCAAAGTGAGCAAAAGTATATATGATATACATGTTATTGATGTGTAATTTACTAGTGTTCATAGTAGCCTGGGTATTTGATCTGGTTAGGTTGCTATGATTAGTAACTCGAAGCAGAGTTACAAAATGAATAAAGACTAGTTGAGGCCAAGGTGACGATGTGTGTTGGAAGTAATTCCAAGGTTGATAAGATCACCATCGCACTCCTTTACCTTTGGGGTTAGTGTTGAACCTAAAATAAATGTTATTTGGTGTTTGCGTTGACCATGAATATGATTGGATCATATTTATTGCAATCTGATTATTCATATAAGTCAAAGAATAATTGTTGTTCTATTTACATGAATAAAACCTTCTATGGTCATACACTCAATATAAATGGTTTATTGAATCTTGATCATAGTGATACACATATTCATATTAGTGTAACCTATATGTACTTTGCCGTTTAGGTCATATTAGTGTAAAGCGCATGAAGAAACTCCATCTGATGGGCTTTTGGAATCACTTGATTATGAATCACTTGATGCTTGCGAACCATGCCTCATGGGCAAGATGACTAAGACTCCATTCTCGGAACAATGGGCGAGCCAGCGACTTATTGGAAATAATACATACCGATGTATGCAGTCGATGAGTGTTGAGGCTCATGGCGAATATCGTTATTTTCTAAACCTTCACGGATGATTTGAGCAGATATGGGTATATCTACTTAATGAAACATAAAGTCTGAAACATTTGAATAATTCAGAGAATTTCAGAGTGAAGTGGAAAATCATCGTAACAAGAAAATAAAGTTTCTACGTTACGATCGTGGAGGTGAATATTTAAGTTATGAGTTTGGTATTCATTTGAAACAATGTGGAATAGTTTCAACTCGCGCCACAGAACACCACGGTGTAATGGTGTGTCCGAACATCGTAATCATACTTTATTGGATATGGTGCGATCTATGATGTCTCTTACCGATTTACCACTATCGTTTTGGGTTATGCATTAGAGACAGCTGCATTCACATTAAATAGGGCACCATCTAAATCCGTTGAGGCGACACCGTATGAGCGTGGTTTGGCAAGAAACCTAAGTTGTGGTTTCTTAAAGTTTGGGATCACGATGCTTATGTGAAAAACTTCAACCTGATAAGCTCAAACCCAAATTGGAGAAATGTGTCTTCATAGGATACCAAAAGGAGAGTGTTGGGTACACCTTCTATCACAGATCCGAAGGCAAGACATTCGTTGCTAAGAATGGATCCTTTATAGAAGGAGTTTCTCTCGAAAGAAGTGAGTGGGAGGAAAGTAGAACTTGATGAGGTAATTACTGCTCCCGAATTGGAAAGTAGTTCACTCAGAAATCAGTTCGATGATTCCTACACCAATTAGTGAAAGCTAATGATGATGATCATGAAACTTCAGATCAAGTTACTATGGAACCTCGTGGGTCAACGAGAATATGGTCCGCACGGGTGATGCGGTAATCCTGTTACGGAAGTCATGTTACTTGACCATGCGAACCTACGAACTATGAGAAGCGATGATGAGCCCAGATTCTGCGAAATGGCTTGAGGCCATGAAATCGAGATGGGATCCATGTATGAGAACAAAGTGTGGACTTTGGTTGACCCGATGATCGGCAAGCTATAGAAAATAAATGGATCTTCAAGAAGACCGTGCAGCGGTAATGTTACTATCTACAAAGCTCAACTTGTTGCAAAAGGTTTTCGACAAGTTCAAGGAGTTGACTGTGATGAGAGTTTCTCACCTGTAGCGATGCTTAAGTCTATCCGAATCATGTTAGAAATTGCCGCACTTTATGATTATGAAATTTGGCAAATGGATGTCAAAACTGCATTCTGAATGGATTTCTAGAAGAAGAGTTGTATATGATGCAACCTGAAGGTTTTGTCGATCAACAAAGTGTGCAAGCTCGGTGTTTATGGACTGGTGCAAGCCTCTCGGAGTTGGAATAAATGTTTTGATAGTGTGATCAAAGCATATGGTTTCATCTGAGACTTTTGGAGAAGCTGTTTACAACAAAGCGAGTAGAACCTTTGCATTTACTAAGTATATGTGAATGACATATTGTTGATCGGAAATAATGTAGAATTTTCGGAAAGCATAAAGGTGTGTTTGAAAGGAGTTTTTCAAAGAAAGACCTCGGTGAAGCTGCTTACATATTGAGCATCAAGATCTATAGAGATAGATCAAGACTCTTGATAAAGAATTTCAATGAGTACATACCTTGACAAGTTTTTGAAGTAGTTCAAAATGGAGCAGATCAAAAGGAGTTCTTGCTGTGTTGCAAGGTGTGAAGTTGAGTAAAGACTCAAAACCCGACCACGGCAAAAATAGAAAGAGAATGAAAAGTCATTCCGTATGCCTCGGTCATAGGTTCTATGAAGTATGCTATCTTGTGTACAGGACCTATTGTGTACCTCACCATGAGTTTGGCAAGAGGGTACAATAGTGATCGAGTGGATCAACTGGGCGGTCAAACTTATCCTTAGTGGAATAAGGAAATGTTTCTCGAGTTATGGAGGTGACAAAGAGTTTGTCGTAAGAGTTACGTCGATGCAAGCTTTGACACGATCTGGATGAATCTAAGTCTCGATCTAGATACATATTGAAAGTGGGAGCAATTAGCTAGAGTAGCTCCGTGCAGTATTGTAGACATAGAAATTTGCAAAATACATACGGATCGGAATGTTGCAGACCGTAGAATAAATTTCTCTCACGGCAAAGCATGATCATACCTTATTACTCTTGGGTGTTAATCACATAGCAATGTGAACTAGATTATTGACTCTAGTAAACCTTTTGAGTGTTGGTCACATGGCGATGTGAACTATGAGTGTTAATCACATAAAGATGTGAACTATTGGTGTTAAATCACATGATGATGTGAACTAGATTATTGACTCTAGTGCAAGTGGGAGACTGAAGGAAATATGCCCTAGAGGCAATAATAAAGTTATTATTGTATTTCCTTATATCATGATAAATGTTTATTATTCATGCTAGAATTGTATTAGGAAACTTAGTACATGTGTGAATACATAAACAAACAGAGTGTCCCTAGTATGCCTCTACTAGACTAGCTCGTTAATCAAAGATGGTTAAGCCATAGACATACATTATCATTTGATGAGCAGGATCACATCATTAGAGGATGATGTGATGGACAAGACCATCCGTTATCTTAGCACTATGATCGTTTAGTTTATTGCTATTACTTTCTTCATGACTTATACATGTTCCTCGACTATGAGATTATGCAACTCCCAAATACTAGAGGAACACCTTGTGTGCTATCAACGTCACAACATCCTTTGGTGATTATAAAGATGCTCTATAGGTGTCTCCGATGGTGTTTGTTGAGTTGGCATATATCGAGATTAGGATTTGTCACTCCGATTGTCGGTGAGGTATCTCTGGGCCCTCTCGAAATGCATCACAATAAGCCTTGCAAGCAATGTGACTAATGAGTTAGTTTTTTGAGGGTTAGAGCGGTGGAAAGGCTCCCTCACTTAGTATATTACCATGGGTAGTATGGTACAATGTGTTACATCTTACATATGCACAAAGGCCGCAAGCACCCCCAAGCGGGGGGTGCGATGCTAGAGAATTATGGTATTGAGTCAACTATGGAAGTAACTATCTGTTTTTGTGATCGGGGACTCTATGTCTAATATCAGTGAAATCCTTCTTGAATCTAATCCTCCGGGATGAAATTGATGGTGTTACTGGCGAAAATAGTTATTGTTCCTTTCTTTCCAAAGGCTCCAAGCAGCCACAAGGAAGATGTCCATAATCATATCTCTCTGGTGCAAGTTTTTGAGGTGCAACGATGAGTCTAATCTTTCTAAGCGCGAGCCATGAAATGTTAAGCTCATTCCAGCAAGTCACCTGAAAGTGCATCGAAGAAGAGGTGTTCCAGGTTTCTTCAACGCGTGCGACCACAAAGCAAGCAATCGTAGTTGTTGCCAATATTATAATGTAGCCTTTGGGCACGTCCCTAGTGTTTAGACGATCAAGCAGTAGGAACCATCCAAAGACTTTGAGCTTGGGAATACTCCGGCCTTCCATAGCCACTTGAAAGCATCATAAATCACCTCTCTGAAGAACAAAGCGTAATCGCAGAGGTCTTGAAATCAGCTGCTCCCCATGAACAAGTCCGGTATCTGTTGTGTGGGTCAACTCAAGGGGCCTCACATGCTTTGCAAGCGCCTCGATTCATCGTGTGCACAATCGAGAGGGCAGGTGAAAACCTTGATCCTGTTGGTAATGGCGAGGAACTGGTTGATCGAGGCATCTTCGAGGTAGTATATGAAAAAGCTCGTGGGTAGATATCATAATACCCTCACGATCATCTTTCGGAAAATAGCTGAGTACAGAACCAACATTAATCTTGGTGACCCCCAAAGCGGCATTAGTTTGATGAGTTCCGCCACGAGGAAGGAACCACGAGCTGGCGGACGGGGGACCGTGGTTGAGTAGTAGGAATCCCAGCGGTGCACCCAAGGGACATCAAGTTTGTTGAAGAATTTGTGGAGCATCTTAAGGAGCATCGCATCATTTTGAACCTTTAGGTTGAGCACTCCAAGACCACCGTTCTTTTTTGTCGCAAACCATGTCTGACAGCGAGGAGTTGCATTTCTCTCCCTCATCGGTTTACGGATCCATAACCCGTGGCGTCTGATTTTATCAAATTGCTCAATTATTTTGGGTGAAGTCTAAGAGTGCCCATCGGGTAAATGGCTAGGGATGTGACTAAGGAGTTCATAGCGGTCTCGATGATTTCGGAGTTCTTCCGGATGCCCTCATCGGATGGTACATGAAATACAACTTGTTTCTCCTTGGACTGGGCCGTGGACCTCGTCCATTTTGCCTTGATCTTGGTTTGGGGGCCGATGAGGAAGTTAGACAGGTGAGAACTTCGAAATGCGAGGCAATTGAAACCATGGTTCTTTGACAAGTAGCAGTGCACGAGGCTGAAGGTTTTGGAGTTGTTGAGGACTTTGGTGGAGCACGCGGTGTGAGAAATTGCTTGGAAGGTCTTCTTGAGGAACTTGGCCGTGAGCGAGATGATGAAACACTTGGCTTATTAGCGAGGCTTCTTTTGCATTGATTTCCTCGGTTTGACCGAGACCTCGATGTGATGGCATGCAGAATCTTCATTGAATTTCTTCTTCTTCCTTTGCTTTTTGCCAATTTTGTGCGTTTAGCCCATTTATCGGAAAGTCCTCACGCGTTTGATGCTAGTGGGATCAGCTATTTGGCGGTGCCAAAGGGCTCTTGGGCATGGAGGATTTAGCGTGAATTTCTTCATGTACTTAGGAGTTACATATCTGTATTCCTTCCATTCCGTGCCCATCTCCGTTCAATCTTACGAATCGCACCTTGCGTTGATTTTGCTTTCTTCATCCGGTGTGCATAGTCAGCATATGTTTCTCGAGGATTTCAAGCGCTGTCATAACCTCAGGTTTCTTTCCTCCTTACGTGGTTTCTTACCGTCGCCATTTTCTTGATTGAGAAATTGAACAATTGAGTTATCTGAAGAAGTGTGCAGTTTTCTTCGAGCGCTGCAAATGAGTTGAGTTGATGAGAACCTAGGGATTCAGCAGCGGACATTTGTACCTGTGAGCAGAGTATAGTTGCGAGGAATTTGGAGAGGTCATATCGTTCTCGGAAGGTTTTCAAAAGAACAAGTTTTGAGGATTTTGACGGATGAGCCTTGAAGAATTTCACTAAGCGTTCTTTGTCTTAGGTTCGAGTTGTATAGATCGAGGATCCACACAATTGAGGAATCTTGAAGAAAATCATTGCTTAGAAAGCGAATCAAGAGATTTGAGGTGTTCATATGTGTGAAGAATTTGAAGAATAAACACCTTTGAAGAATTTGAAGAAGATTTGAGAATCAAAGCGAGTAATAAAAGTAACTTTTAATTTACAGTGAAGAACACGGCAACGGAAGAACAGTTGGAAGTTAATCGTTCAGATCTTCACGCCCTAACTTGGCGAGAGAAATCAGCTACTGGCGGCAGTGAAGATTTCAGATCGGTAGCAATCGTCGGCGAAGAGTCAAGCGTGAAGCTTTTCCTCACGCTGACGATGGAGTAGCAGGCGGCTAGGGTTTTGAAGAGCTCGGCGGGAGAGAGAGTCGGCGAATAACGAGTGAGGAAGGGAGAGGGTATTTATAGACCGGTGAAAAGCGGATCGCCGAAGATTTAGGACGAACATGCCTGACCGCTTCCTTCTCACGACATGTGTCACCCACGTCTTGTGTAGTGGAGATCGTGTCTGATCGTGGGTGAATAAAGTAATGCATCGTGGGATGCGGAGCGGTTTGACGGTAAAAATGAAGGTTTGAATAAGATTCGTTTTAAAAGTTCGTTGCAATTTCTTGCTATCAAGGACAGTGAAGATTTTGAGCAGTTTCAAAGTAACGCACAATGAAGAATTTGTGAATAGATTGGGTTGAGTATAGCATAGAGGAAGGGTCCGATCACATTCACTTAGCGAGAAAAATGACTTGAAGAAATAGCCATAAGTGAATGCTGTGAGGACATAAACCCATATATATATATATATAGCCAATGAAGAAGGCAAGGAAGCATGAAGATTTTGCAAAGTTGAAGAATTTGAAAAACTGAAGAATTTCAAAACGAGAAAAACTCAAATTGAAGATTTTCAACTTTGGTGGTGGCGTGACCCACCGTATAAGAATGATGATTTCAGACACGCGTACAATTGTCGTAGGGTTACGAATCAAATTCTTCATTAATTTCCACACTTAGAGTGTTATTCTTCATTGTGAAGAAAACGTTTCTTCATGTGTTGCACATCTAAGTCATCAATTTTGCATAAGTGTTAGGATGTGTGTCCTTTTCAAAGAACATTGAAGATTCTAAGATATTTAGCTCACCCAAACCTAAATCTCTTCTCATCAAGGGCTTAGT
>JAHIAM010018365.1:0-16413 GCA_021605205.1 Aegilops longissima
TATGAACTTGTATTAATTTGGTCTATTGTGTTGTGTAATGAAGATGAGCGGCAATGGATGTACGATGACCGATGCTCTCCCGTTCGTTGAGGCGTGCATACTTTTACGCTTCGGTGAGGCAAACAAGCGGGCGGATGGTTTATACCTTGTCCATGTCTGGCTCTAAGAATGGTCGCAATTACTCTCGTCAAGAACCATTCCGTCCACTGTTTGAGTCGGTTTCATGCCCCACTATAATGTTTGGACCAAGCACGGAGAAAGAGGGTTATGATGGAAGACAATGAAGAAGAAGAGGCGGCACAGCTATCCTGCCATGGGTTCCCTGAATACGATGATACAACAATGGGGAAGAAGCTGAGGCGGTAATGCGGGAAGAAGCTGGGCCACAATGCGGGAAGAAGCTGAAGAAGAGGCATCGGATGAGCCGTTGATGATCTAGGTCGGGCCATTGCCGATGCAAAGAAAACTAGCAAAGTGATTTGGAGAAGAAGAAGTTGCGCGCATGTTAGAGGATCACAAAAATTGTTGTACGATGCGTGGGTGACAAGAAAAAGCTGGGCACCACCTGGAATTGCTGCAATGGAAGGCAGAGAATGGTGTATCGACAAGGGATTTGGAAAGTTCTTGTTAATGATAAAGGATATGCTTCAAGGACAACGAATTGCCGAAATGCGTCTGAAGCAAAGAAGGCTGTCGCCCTCTAGGGTTAGAGTGCGGAAGATACATGCATGCCCTAATAATTGCATCCTCTACGCGGTGGTCGAGGATTTGAATGCTTGCCGGTATGTGGTGCATTACGCTATAAGATCAGCGCGATGAGCATGGTGATGTCGGCGGCGCCCGGAGAAGATTCCTGCCAAGGTGATGTGGTATTCTCCTATAATACCACGGTTGAAACGTTGTTCCAAAACAAAGAGCATGCCAAAGCGATGCGATGGCACAAAGAGACCGTAAGAAAAGGCGGAAAGTTGAAGTACTAGGCGGCGATTGCGATGGAAAAATCGAAAGAAATGCGGGAAGGTGTTTGCGAGATGCGCCAAGGCGTATGGTTTGGTCTAAGCGCAAATGGCATTAATCCTTTTGGGGAAGCGAGCAGCAACCATAGCGCTGGCCTGTGACTCTATGTTTGTATAACCTTCCTCCTTGGTTGTGCATGAAGCGGAAGTTCATTATGATGCGTGCTCATCAAGGCCCTAAACTAACCGACAGCGACATTGATGTGTACCTAAGGCCATTAGTTGAAGAACTCTTACAAGCTGTGGAATGGAACAGGTGTGCGTGCGTGGGATGAGCACATGGGGAAGAATTTGACCTAAAGGCGTTGCTGTTACGTGACCATCAATGATTGGCCTGCTCTTAGTAACCTTCGGGACGGACAAACAAGGGATACGCGGATGCCGCCTGTTTTGGATGATACAAAGTATATATTTGAATAGTTGTATGAAGAATGTGTACAGGACATCGTCGATTTCTTACGGCGGGCATCCGTAAGAAGAAAGGCAAGCATTTCAAAGGTGAGGCGGATCACGGATGAAGCCTCGCCACCGTCTTGGTCTGATGTACATGATATGGTCAAGGATTTGAAGGTGATATTTGGAAAGGTCTGGCGGACAACCTGTTCCAAGAGCGGACGACGCACCATGTGGAAGAAGAAATCTATATTTTGGGACCTGCCATATTGGAAAGACCTAGAGGTCCACTCCAATCGGCGTGATGCGTGCGAAGAATCTTTCGTGACCCTGCTTGGCTTCTTGGGCGTGTATGGGAAGACAAAAGATACACCGAGCAGGGAGGACCACAACGTATGCGCGGAGAAGGCGGCATATATCGAGTTCATGCAAGCTACGCTCTTACCAAGAAGAGAAATCTTCTTTGAATGCTGCTCGATATTAAGGTACCGTCGGCTACTAAATCGAATATAAAGGGAATAATAAACATGGCGAGAAAAAGTTCCGAACCTAAAGTCTCATGACTGCACGTGATTATGGCCAACTGCTTCCGGTTGCATTGAGGGCTTCTCGGAAAAGCGTTCGATTAGCCATTGTGAAGCTATGTGCATTTCTCAATGCAATCTCTCGGAAAATGTCGCTCGAAATCATACCAAGGTTCTGAGAATGATTTGGTGCAATGTCTTGTCGGTTTGAGTTGGTGTTCCCACCATCCTTCTTCAACATCATGGCCTGCGTCCTAGTTCACCTATCTTGAAGAGATTAACGTTTTGGGTCTGTTTTCTACACAATATGTTTCCCCTTTGAGAGGTTCATGGGAGTCTTAAAAAATATGTTCATAACCGTGCTAGGCGGAAGGAAGCATCTCCAAGGGCCATCAAAATGAGGAGGTCATTGAGTTTTGTATTGACTTTATTCTGACCTTAAGCCGATTGGTGTTCTGAATCGCGGCATAAGGGCGGATGGATGAAAAACCGCTAGGAGGAACAAATAATATGTATGGACGGACATTCTCTCTGAAGCACACTACAGTTCTCAGAATTCCGCCTTGGTGGCTCCGTATATGGATGAACACAAGAATTTGCTACGCTCCAAACACCGGGCGATCGATGACTGGATTACCGTGAACAAACCAGGAGTTTAGACTGGTTGCGAACCGTACCATGCATGACACCTCTATTGAAGATGACCTGTCTTGCTGTCCCGATTACCATCTTGAATATAATGACTTTCAAAGTGCGAGATAAATGGTAATACATTTTACGATCGCCCAAGATAAGAAGAGCACCAACCAAAGCAGTGGTGTCCGTTTGATGCAGAAACCAAGGCGGAAAGAAACATATTATGGTTATATACATGACATATGGAACTTGACTATCGGCGTGGTTTAAAGGTCCCTTTGTTTGGTGCAAATGGGTCAATATGACACGGGGTAACGGAAGACCCTGATGCGGAATGACAACGTGGATCTCAACAATCTTGCGTGTCGAGCGAACCATCGTCCTAGCCAATGATGTGGCACAGGTTTTTATGTGAAGGACATGTCTACCAAGCCAAGAAAAGAAAAGATAAGAAGCGAATGCATCGTACAATGAGCCAAAGCGGCACAGTTCTTTACGGGAAGAGAAACATCGTGGGAGTGGATGACAAAACAGACAAGTCATAAGATTATGAAAAGTTTGATGAAATTTCTCCATTCACATGAATATTGACCCGAGCATCCCGTTAAATGATGAAGATTTTCCATGGTTCGGCGCAAAGGGACACCTTGAAGAAAAAGTTTCACACCAAAAGATCTGGGATGTGATCGGCTTCACTATCATCACTTTCTTCGTGTTTCACACCGGAGGAATCTCTGTAATAGTTAGGGTAGTTATGTGTTTTGGCATTTGAAGCGAAGAAATTTTATGTGCAAACATATTCTTTCATGCCTTTACTGATTTTTAAAGTTAAATTATTCACAAACTAGTGATTCACACTAATTTCAAATAATTCAAAATTTAAACTATTCAAATTTGAAAACTACGGGCACTAACAGAAAGTTTGTAATTTTTTGTACCTAAAGCAAAATATTCACAAAACTCTAAATACACAAAAAAACAACACAAAATAAATAAAGCAAAAAAAAGCCCGCCTACTAGGCAGGCGGCCTGCATCGACTAGAAACCCAACCTGTTGTTGCGCCGAGGATGCAGGCCATAAACCAAATGGGCCTGAGCAACAAAGAACACGTAGGCCAGTTGGCCTGCTTTGGAGAGGAGCTCGAGAGCGACCGCCGAGGTTTATAAACCAGTGCGGTGCGCCCCTCGGCTAGCAGTGGGACTAAACTTGCCGCCTCTTGTTGCCACCTAATGCTGGGTGTGGCACAAACCGGTACTAAAGGGGCCTTAATCAGTTTGTGCCACCACGGTACTAAAGGGTCGCTTCCCGCTTGGCTGGCCAAAACAGACCTTTAGTACGGTTGGTGGCTCCAACCGGTACTAAAATGCCTATCTATATACAACACTTGAAAAATTTCATTCTCCTCTGTTCTTCTCTGTTTCCCTATTGAACCGCCCGCCCAATCAATCGGCCCGTCACCGACCCGTCCATCATCGCCCGTCCCGCCCGTCCCGTCGTCGCCCTCGTCTCGTCGCGCCCGGGCCCGTCCCGTCGCGCCGTCCCTGCGTCGCCGCCCAGCGTCACGCCCCGCCGTCGCTGCCCGCCTCGCCTATCGCCGTCGCCCTTGAGCTCTCCCCTCTAACCCTCTCCCTCGCCAGGCGGCTCCATAAGCGCCGCCCTCCCGATCCATACACACACACACACACATACACTATATATGTATGAATGCATGTATATATTAGTATATCGTATTTTGTATGTTTAATTAGTTTAGATTTTTAGATTATTGTTTGTTCACTAGTATATATGTATGAATGCATGTTAGATGGATATAATTAGTGTTTAATTAGTATGGAATTTTATTATATAATGTTGTTTTCTGTTTTTTAATGGATGTATAGAAATTGTTTTTCTGTTTTAGTGTTAGATGCTTAATTAGTATGAAATAGTATATAGATTTTTGAAATAGTAGAAATGTTAGAAATTTTAGTTATCAAAATCCAATCATTAAAAAATATTATTTTTGCGGGCATATAGCTAATATTTGTTCTCGGCGATGCCGGCCCGCATCCTCGCCGTCGACCGTCATGACGGCGTCCAGCCGACCCATGTCGGGATGGCTCCTGCCGCTGGGAGGTGCTACTGGAGAAGCGGCAGCTTGATGAGAACCCGGCCCGGGTCCGTCGTCGACCGATCTCGTTTGGTGGCGTTAGCGTGGGCGATTTCGGTCGCGGAGGACCCGGCCCTTGCGAGGATGCGTCGCCCGTGTCGGGGAGGGCGAAACCGTCCATCGCTACATGGTTGCGTTAGAGGCGGCAAGTTCTCCAATACTGGCGATATCTTGAGGATCTCACTTCAGCTATGATCTGTGAGGTTCCTTCTCTTTGGGTGTCCACCTTGCATGAGGAACATGAGTGTCCTAGATTCTTACTTAGTATTCGATCTTTAATTAGCTAGCCCGGTGATGTACTATTCAATATTATATATTATTGAGGCGATGTATTGAGATTATATCTATTATTCTAGGCAAGTATTGAGATTATATCTATTATTGAGGCGATGTAATTTGAATACTAAATTGTTTTATATTTCTTTTGAATTAGTTAGATAAAAGCTATGGCGGACAATACCAACAGAGAGGAGAGCAGACCATGTTACGATATGATCTGTGAGCAGATGATAATCGAGAATGAAGAAGATTATGCGGCTCCAAATTTCTAAACAACACGGAGAGGGTGATATGATATTCGATCGCGGACCGAATTGATGAAGTCATGAACTACGATTATGGCGATGGCGAAGAACATGTTGATCTGAAACAACAAAGACCGGCGGTATATATATTTATATAAGCAGGTTTGGTGATCATCACATGTTTTAAATGACTTGAAGATATATTAACGAATCGATCTTTGTTCTTTCAGCCATCCGGATCGAGCAAATCTTGAGGCAAAAGGGCGAAGCGAGGCCGAACAAAAGTTGAAGGAGGCGTAAAGTACAATATCGAGCAGTCGAGACCTAATGGCGAACCATTAGCGCCTAAGAAGATTGCGGACAAGTTCATTCGTCGGTCTGGAGTTCTTGTGAAGGACCAACTCCGATCTCCTTCAAGAATGGAAGAGCCAGCAAAGACAAAGGACAAAAAGGCAAAGGCGCTGCTCCACGTCTAGATGTTACTTTTATCGACAAGAATCAAAAGATCTGCTTTGGGATACTCTCATGGAACATTTCACCCTACGGATCATTTCACGAAGCGGATGTGCGAAAGTCAAGGCCGCTGCTCTTAGGAAGATGGCGGTTGCATTCAAGAACCACAAGAATCGTGAATGGGACAAATCGTCAAGGAGGAAGGAAGACTCTAGTATTAGAGGAACACTAGAGAACCAACGTGCTCATTGGGGACGATTTCGTGAAATTCAAGGATTGGAATTAGCTAAGGCAGTCGAGAATAAACAAGAAGAATGCGAAAAAAAGGATAAGTTCCATAAGCTGGGGCCAGGTGGCTATGTGGTGGCAATGCCTAAGTGGGATAAGTCTGAAAGAGATGGAGGATGCGGGTGTCCTCCGGATACTAGAAGTTGGCCCCAGTGCAGGACTTGGTTCTATCATGCGCATGGGGAGATGGACGAGCGAACAGGCAAAGTTTAAGCGAGGCATGTCTGAGCAAGGGCGGCGATCACGATACTTGTTGCAATAGAAGCGCGATCGGGTGTTCCACCGCGGAGAGAGCAGCGAGCTTACAGCATCCTGGGAAATCTGAACACCGGGAAGAACCACGAGGCAAAGTACTCCGTGGTATGAGGTTTCAATTGGAACACCGACTCTGGAACCCGTGCGAAGAAGATGCGGAGGAGAAAGAAGAAGAGGAGATGGAGGAGGAGGAGAGGCGGGACTATGAAGCGCCTTCAAGGCCTACACTACTAGAAAAGCAACTACTAATGGCGCACCTAATTTGGCCATTAATGGGCGCATCAGCTGATGCGCCATTAATACTACGCCATTAGTAATTTTTTACTAATGGCGCACCACCTGCGCCATTAATATACAGATATACTAATGGCACCACCACTAATGCGCCATTAGTATATGCCAGGTCGCCATTAGTATGCCTCCCGAGGCATGTATGCCAGTGCTTTGGCATACTAATGGTGCACCACCTTTAGATCGCCATTAGTAACCGCGACATACTAATGGCGCACTACCAAATGATCGCCATTAGTATGCCTTTATTATACTAATGGCGCCTTGTCATAATGATCGCCATTAGTATGAATATTAGGTTTTTTATTTTTTTATTTTCTGTTTTTTGCACGAGATTTACAAAATGTATAATTTGACAAAATATAGACAGCACACATCAACAATAGATTCATCAAATACAATAGAAGATTAGTCTTTGAATACAATTCATCATATTAGTCTCGAATACAATTCATCATATTTAGTCTTTGAATTGAAAAGACCGAACAAAAGATAGAACATTATATTACAAGTCTTGAGACCTTGAGTAGCGAGTTTGTCTTCACATTACAAGTCGATATCTATCATCTAAACTACCATCACAGAAGAGAGCTGCGGTCATCACGATGAGCATCATCACGATGAAACTAAGTCTTCATCACGGTTCCTCAACGCTCCTCCCTCTCCCGCTAGATAGCGGGCGTATCTAGATTCGACCTCGGCCCTAGTGGTGTACCCTTTATAACTGTTACTGCTGAATCGGTGAACCTGTCTCCGACACTCCTCCCGTCATCGTAGACTCGGGAACCTTACCCTTGTACCACGACATCGTCGGCATCGCTATGCACTAGCCAAAGCGAAGCGTTAGTACCAATTCACAGACAATACATAAGCAATATATAAGTATGCAACGAGCGATCGGAAGAAAAGCAAGACATTAATAGCATCGATTACATCTAAGTTGAACAACTCTCGAAACCAAAGAGACATACTACAAGTTCATTAAAGTTTAATTACAACATGAGCCAATCGATGTTTCAGAACTGAACAACTCGACTCAAGGGACCGAGGCGTGGATGAAGCCGCCGTCTATCGTAGGAGTCATGAAAGAAGCAGGCGTTGTCATCCTCGCATTTGTAGCATTGTGTCGATGTCACTGTTGAACGGTTGATTTACTGAGGTAGAACTGCCCGAGTGCGAAGGACATCTTGATGGATGATTTCCATAAAACTCCATTTGGATCGCGAAGAATTCTTGTCGGAGGTCCAGCGTCCTGGATTGCCGACACGCTCGCGGCCCAATCTTGAGTTTACTCGGTGGCAGAAGTTGATGATGGTCCCGTACGATCGCCCGCATGTGATGGATGGCGTAGTAGGCACCCTTCGACCATGATGAGCTAGCTTAGCGCCAGCAGAGCGTCGTATTATGGGAGAACACGTGCTTGCCGTGCTACGAATAGCCTGGTGAAGGTGCCTCCAGATTTAGGCGTGGCCGGGAGAACATCATCAGAACCTTCTTACCATTTGTAGTCGTCTACGTTCGATTGACGGTCCGGGTCGAAATACGTGGCCATGGAATATTTGGGGCTTAGGAGGATGGCGTGCAACGCGTGTCACTGCAGAAAACGCGGAATGTTAAAAGAAAAAAGCAGATGAAATGTAAGAATTCATATATTCTGGCGGGCGGTTGAGGGAGGACTTACTCGGGAAAGTAAGGCGCGAGGAAGTTATCCTTATCTTGGTTTGCGGAATGGCGCCTTGAGATAAGAACTTCGCGACTTGCGGTCCCCAGCGCGGCCAAGATCTTGCTTGCGCATGTAGAAGGAGTCAACTATCACGATGTCAGGGTCTTATGGCGAATGATCCGCATCTCCATACTCAGCGAAAATAGCGAGCGAAGGTGTAGTGCAGCGGATGAAGGTTCAACATAAGCGTGGATGTCATCAAAAGCAGAGACGATCGTGCGCTCGATGGAGTTATCCACAAAGCCCTTGCCCTCTCGGCACCTTGGCCGCGAAAACGGGTATGCCACATCCTTCTCCACGAGCGCCGCTTCTCCAAAGAAAGAACAACATCATGCAGACTCCGCATAGCACCGGTTGCAGCATTGAGCATATTTAGCCGGTAGCATCGCCCTACCGCCCCATGCACCCTCCTCGAGATATCCTGCGGTGAAGGTGGCCCGTCACAGCACGGATCGTACTCGGTGCGGCTGGCTCGCACCCTTCTTAGTCTTTCTTTGCGTGCCTTCTTCTTCTCTGTAATGGGACGAGTTTTGCTCATGACACGCCTTCTTGAGTGTGTTGGGGCTGATAATATTTACGCACCTCGCCTATCTCCGAGGCTCGGTGAAGTCGGCTTGGTGGGCGTCTCACGAGAGCTGAGCCCGCAGCGGCGCTGTTGCAAATTGCTTCTCCAGCGATGACGAGCTAGATCGCACACGTCTTTTGTTGGGTTTGGTTCTTGAGAAGGAGGCCCCATGAAGTACGCCATGTCGTACCCATGCTCGGCAAAGTACTGATCGGCGTTGCCAAATGTATCATAGTCGTAAATCGTGTCGTTACGATCTGCATGCCATATGCATGTTTGGATCGATGGCATAGGGATGTCGGCACCGTTCTGGCGGTCTTGCCATGGGGCCGACTTGGCGGCCGCACGGTGGCGGTGTTGTCTTTGGGGTGGTGTCCCCGCCCCAAATGAATCTGGCTCTTGGCCAAAAGAGGGGCAGCTCAGGCGACGAGGTCATCACGTCATCATCGTCGGCCCGGCAGGTCGATTCGGAGGTAACAAGTCGTACGCTGGCTGGCAGCACCGAACCAGTTGAACCTAAACAAGTTGGGTGGCATCGGGTACCGTGGAACAAGGGTTGCCGGTTGAGCGATTTTGCCCTTGGCGACATCGACCAACTTCGTTGTTCCACGAAGTGGAGGAGAGTGCGGGCGTCGGCGGCGCCCTGCGAAAACATGTAGAGGCGTCGAGGATCCCGAGTCAAAGGCAAGAGATGAAGTCCTCGTAGCGAGAGGCAATTAGTTACCGTGATGATGGCGTCGAGCTCGGCTAATGTGAAGCACCGCCAGCGGTAGCGTCGGATTGATTGGAGGGGCGCTTGCTGCGAAAGTGCCGGCGGCGTACACCGGTGCATTAAGCTCCCGTGCGGCGTCGGAGACACCAATGCCGCCTCCGCGGGCTTTTCAATAGCCCGCCATCGCATTATGCTGATTGCTGGCCGTGAAGCTAGGAATCGGCGGCCCTGTTGGCGCCGCAATCCACCTCAACCCGAGATCAAGGTAGGCACAAGAGGCGGTGATCGGCGCTCCGGTCGTTGTTCCACTTGCTCTTGGACAATCTCGGAATCGCGCCATTGTGCCTTGAGTTCTTGAACCTCTCGCGCTGGCTTTCCGAGCTGGTCTTTTCTCCTTCCGCACACCAGCGGTATAGTATGACCCCATTTGTCGACAAGCCTTTGCGGCCACACGACCAGTGACGTCGACTTCTTGAGCTTATCCTTGTTCTTCATTACATTCAACCCCCTATTTAGAGTGGTGTCCCAAGGGTTGCTCTGGTCGACCCGCTACTTGCTTTCGGTCGCTGCGGAAGGAATGTGAACCATTTAGAAATTGGCTTCATTAATTAGAATGCAACCATATGGAGCTAATTACGGCGGGGGTGTATTCCTTACGAGAACAAGCTCAAGCTGCCTGGTCTTGGATCCGTGGTAAGCTCCTTTGTTTTTGGGTCCTTCTTATGCAGAGCCACGACAAAGTTCTGATACGCTTGTCACCGTATGTATCGAAGAGGCGGTGGGCCTTGCTCGCGCAGTCCGCCTCCTCCTTGTCCCATATAGGCTCCGCCACTCTGTAACCGCGGGACAGTGTGTGTTCCCCTATGTTCAGCTCCGCATTTGTTTCCCCCACTCACTTGATTGGGAGCTTGCGGTGCTCGAGCAATTGATCTTGAAGTCGTTGTAGTCATCTTGGTGATGAAGGATTTTCTCCTTGATCTTGATAACTCTCACCTTTCTCGATCATTCTCTTCACATTGCTTTTCCAAGTAGACGGGGCCTTGCTCATCTTCGTGAGGCAGCATTGTTCACTTTATTCCTTTGAGGCTTGTGTTTTCAAATTCAGCGGGGAACTTGTATCGTTCGTGCAGCCGTGAAGAGGAGGTTGCCAAATTCCCTCGGTCGGGATGCCTCGGGTTCTCGGTGTTGATCGAGGCGGTGCTCGGACAATGCACCCCGACTGAAGCGAGTACCCTTGACTATTAGTTCGGTGCCGTTGGATTCCGTTGAGTCCACTTGATAACTTCCTCCTTGAGTCACGGTGCACGCGAATCGGCGATTGATCAGGTTGGCTGCCAGTCCTTGCGCCCCCCGTGGTGGTTGGTCTCGTTGGTGGCATCGGGAGTCGTTGGGTGGGATCCGTGGCTCGGATCCTGGGGGAAGGCGGCCTCATCTAAGTGAGGTTGTTCCTCCATCTCCTGGGACAGCTCGCGAATGCCTTGCCGCTGAACCCCGGCCTCATCGTTTGTGGGCCATGTTTCTCTCTAAATAGAAACAAAGTTTGGTCAAAAGTTGGTTATTGTCAAGGAACAAGATCTCTAAGTTGACCAAATAACCTAATTCTCGAGGAATGTCGCCAAAAAGTTGGTTATTGTCAAGAGAAACAATTGAGAGATGTTTGTGATATTGCCTAGGTGTTTTGGGATAGAGACTTTTTGTTAGTGTGTTGTTGCTAAGATCCAAGTCCACGTTCTCAGGGTAACCTAGTTCTTGAGGGATGTCTAGAAATTCACTCTTCTTTTTAGAAGACAAGCGTCTGAAATGGTATTGCCTTTCCTTAATTTGTACTATTTTTTCATTGTGCTGAATACTTATGTGGGTGAGTGTATACATAATTACTTTTTACTACACATGAGGTGTTCAAACACATGTCAAGCAAAGGGTGTACGAGTGTGTGAATAAAATACTAAACTAATCCAACCACTAAAAGCAAATTAATTTTTATTTGATTTGAGAATGGAAGGCACCTTCTAGGTCAAGAAAATTGGGCATGACCTTTGCTAATTTTCTTGACCTAGGAGTACCCATTCTCAACGACGAAAATAATCAACGTTTCAGGAGAAAGGGGTCATTTAGAAGATCACAAAGTAAGCAGCATCACTTGACAAAATCACAACTAGCAACTGACATCACAAGTAGTACAGCATGCAACATCATCACAAGTAGTACAGCAGCGGACAGCATCATCATCACAAGTAATACACTTAGCTACCAGTTCAAAATACAGCTAAGATAAAATCATCACTTCAAAATAGGTTGCTTAGTAATGCGAAACAACACACCACCAGCTCCATCAAAAACAGAATAAAAAATGGCCATGTCATGCTTGGCAATAACACAAATGTTATGAAAATTCAGAATGAGGAGATCACACAAAGTACAGTCCACAGGTTACTCCAAGTTTTCTGAATTTTTGGTAAATTTTC
Organism: Aegilops longissima; assembly: GCA_021605205.1. Taxonomy (NCBI): domain Eukaryota; kingdom Viridiplantae; phylum Streptophyta; class Magnoliopsida; order Poales; family Poaceae; genus Aegilops; species Aegilops longissima. Next base: position 11,996 of record JAHIAM010018365.1, read on the forward strand.
TGTAAGAAAAGAACTAAAAAAAAGAAATCCTAGGGTTAAAAATCTGGAGCAAGTCTGTAGCAGAACCACAAAATGTTCATCTACTCAAATTAATGTCCAAGCAGTGTCATATCTGAAATTAACCTGGCACCTCACATGGTGAATTAAGTATTCAAGAACTTGCCTTTTCATTGTGATTTTGTAGCTCCTAAGCCATAGTTTAGGAGGGAGTACTTATTTTTTAGTGTGATCTCCTCATCACATAAGCTATATAGCATAGTAAAAGCATAATCTGGGTAATCAAAATATGCTTCATATATCTAAGCAGGAGGGAGTAGTTACTAAATTGGATTCTTTATTTCTAGCAAGTACTTGCAGCTGCATCAATAGTAGAACACAGCTAATGGAAACAAAGTTATCATGCAAATACAAGCACGATTAGTTGTCAGACAGCCATATTATTAGTGACACAAGCAGAATTACCATCATACGAGAAATACTCCATATGCAGAACAGTTTAGGCATAATTTACGAGCACAGCATCGTTCCATTATGCACCGACACAGCGGAGAAGTTGATGAAAGGAGAGATGCAGAACTTAGGAAAACCACAAATATAAGGAATGACATCAGATTGAAACAACATATGCCACCGACTTACGGTATAAAACTGGATGAAACAAACTGCCAAGTTCTACTATCATAGCATTATCTGTCATCAAGATTCACACTCTACCAAGTCATTCAATCTGGGATATATAGTCACACCATGGTGACATAAAAAAACTAACTGAATAAAGGGTGCGATGTCGACTTTTCTTCCTACAAACCCAACAAATAACAAAGCTGACAAGGATACTAGATTGGTTGTGCTGTCATTGATCATCTCTGCCTTTTCTAGTTCTTTTCAAACTAACTAAATTATATTTGCTACTAATATGCACAATAAAATTGACATGAAAATCAGTTATAAATTGGTTGCGATCATTTTTTTCCTAGTGGGTCGGAGAATGATAGTTTGACTAAAATGAAAGTATGTTGTGTAAATGAGATGGGTAAATTGAACTTCCTATTTTTCTACCTGATTGATGTGCCAAGGGACAAATGTGTATGTTAATTATGGTCCACTAGGAAAATTGCCTAGGATTAACAGGTTACATGGCCCACAAGAGCATCCTCCTTGTCTTTCTCGAGGTTAACAAGAAAATGAGAGGAGGGAGGGAGGAGGGAGGAGGAGGGAGGAGGGGAGCTCACGGGGTGGTGGTGCTCTGGCGGCAGTGGTGTGGGCAGAGGCGGCGTCAGGCGGGTCGCGTCAGGCGGCATCGGGGGGGTCGAGGTGGGGCAGCGTCAGGCGGGTCGGCGTGAGGCCAGCGTCGAGGTGGGGCAGGCGTCAGGCGGGGTCAGGCGTCAGGCGTGAGACAGCGTCGAGGCAGTCAGGGGCGTCCAGGCGAGGTCAGCGTCAGGCGTCGGTAGTAGTCGTCAGCGTCAGGCGTCAGGCAGGAGTCGCGTCGAATGAGCAGCGTCGAGTCGTGAGGACAGTGGCGTCGAGGGCGAGGCGAGGAAGGAGAGGCGGGAGGGAGGCGAGAGGCGATGGGTCGAGAACAGGGGGCGGTGGATCGAGAGAGAGGAGGCTGGCGGGGAGGAGGAAGGGGATCGAGGAAGGGGAGAGGCGGGGGATCGGGCACAATACTAATGGCGCACCTCACCGTGGTGCGCCATTATATCCATCTAATGGCGCACCTCACCGTGGTGCGCCATTAGTATTTTATTCAACTCGAGCCAACAGGTTATGTACTACGGAACTTATCCATCAAGCCCTCTACTAGCTCGGTAGGTGCAGCCGGTTCTCACACCGGGAGGTCTGGGTTCGACTCCGAGGCTCCACAAATTTTTTAGCATTTAAAAAGCTGTTTGATACTTATTTATGTTTAAATATGTTCAAACTTGTTTAAATAATACATAATATTTTTATAAGACAGTAGCATTTAAAAAGCTGTTTGATACTTATTTTTTTATAAGGCGGTCTTGAGTGTCAATGGCGGCGTGTTGAGTAGGGAATCGAGGTGCGGAGGGTCGGCGACGGTGGACTATGGGGGTGCTCGGCGAGGGACGGATCTGGCGAGGTGGGATAGCGATCGAGATGGAGGGATCGAGGTGGGCTCTACAATTTTTTTAGCATTTAAAAAGCTGTTTGATACTTATTTGTGTTTAAATATGTTCAAACTTGTTTAAATAATAACATAATATTTTTTATAAGACAGTAGCATTTAAAAGCTGTTTGATACTTATTTTTTTATAAGGCGTCTTGGGTGCGGGGTCTGGCGGTTGAGTAGGGAATCGAGGTGCGGGTGGTGGCCGGTGGACTGGGGGTGCTCGGCTAGGGGACGGATCTGGCGAGGTGGGATAGCGATCGAGATGGAGGGGGATCGAGATCGAGTGTCCATGAAATTTAAAAATATTCATGATAGTTCAAAAAGTACCCATGAAATACAATCGAGAAATGAAGGCTACGATTTAAATACAATCGATCTTAGCTAGCTATCTGTTCACAATCTTCTTGCCCTTCTTTTTCGCAAATGGAGTTCTTCTGTGGAACGGACGTCCTTTAGGTAGGGTGGTCCTGCTTCTTCTTGTGGTGTATGCTGCTACTTCATCATCGTCGTCATGTTCGATCCTCGGGTCGCCGTACTTGTCGAAGTCTTGCTCATTGGCTACTCCATCCATTCCGATGATCTTCCTTTTGCCTCTCCTCACGACAACACGACCGGGCTTTGGCGGGTCGGTAATGAAAAGCATTGGTCCACTTCGGAAGCCAGTACCCATGGCTCATTTTTGATGACGTTTGCGCCCTGATCTTGGATTAACCGGGTATAACCATGGTGGTGAAATACGGTCTTCTTTTATGGCGTTCTTGGCCCATCGACACGGAACATCGGGACCTTCTCTCCGGTAGCTCAGCTCCCAGATCTCCTCGATCCTTCCGTAGTATCTGTCCTTATCGTTACGGTGTATGATTCCATCGTTACCCGGAGTTACGATAACCATCGCTCTTCATGTCCTTGGCCTCGGTGTAGAATGTGTAGCCGTTGATATAAATGCGCCTCATAGGTCATCGAGGTTGTGCTCGGCGCCTGTGACAAAGGCGAATATGAGTTGTTCTTCCGGAAGAATCCACATGTAAAGATCACGACGAAGCTTCGCTTGAACCAACGCGTGAAACATGAGTTGTGCTCTTTGAGTGTATCTCCGTCCGTCCTCTGTTGGCCTCGGTCATTGTCGTCTTTTTAATAAAGGTTTTGTGCTCTACCACCCAAGGATCGACCACGTCTATGTGTTGTAAGCGCGACTAGGTTTGCTCTTTCAAAGTCGGGAGTCGACCCTCGATCGACATGCATTTCATGGCGACCCTCACGGTGACCCCATCCAGCGAGCCTGCCGAGGTGCTGTTAACGAGCAGACCAGCGGGTTCTCGATGCCTAGATAATTCGTGCGATGGGAGATGCACTCTTGATCGAAAGCCCCGCTATGCTTCCTTCGGACATGACATGTTCGACGTATCCTTTGATGACACCATTCATCCTTTCGAATGGCATCATCTTGTGCAGGAACGTCGGCCGAGTTGGATGATATCCTCCACTATATGGACCAGCAGATGCACCATAACGTCGAAGAATGCGGTGGAAGTACATCTCAAGCTCGCATAGTATCACCACGATCTCTTCCGTAGCCTTCGAGTTGCCTCCGCAATCGACTTCAGAGATGGCGTCGAAGAAGTTGCATAGGCCAAATAGCGTTTCCGGACGTCGCGTCCATGATCCCTGGTTACTAGCTGGAAGTATCTGCGTCATCAGCACATGACGTCGTGAGACTTCATCCGCTGAACTTCGCTCGCTGGGTCTAGGTATCTGCTTATCTTCCCAGCGTAACGTAAGGAAGTTTTACTCCTAGGAGGCGGGTTAAAACTGCTCGATCTCCTCGACTTAGAGTGAAGCACGCGGGAGGTAGTCATTTCCGGTCTTCTTGGCCTTTTTCCTTGCGGCGACTTTACGTGTCCTGCTTGCCTCATCATCATCATCATCATCATCATCATCATCATCATCATCATCATCATCATCATCATCATATATAGCGTGAAGCTCCTGCACGATGCCCATTGATTTCAAGTCTGCCCTTGCTTTCGGCCCATCTTTGGTCCTCTCGGCATGTTGAGCGGTACCAAGCAGACTCGCACGTTCTTCGTGATATGCATGACATCAAGGTTGTGAGGCACACGGTGGATCTTCGATCGGCAAGTCGAAAACAGACCTCGTTTTCCATACCTTCGCAGTGCTCTGGCGCCTTCGCTTCTTTCCGGCTCTGGCGCCTTTTGCTTCTTTCGGCGGTGGGCAGTCTTTCCAATTTTCAACAGCTTGTCTATTTCCTCGCCGCTCCCGTACAGGC
>JAHIAM010018366.1:0-11367 GCA_021605205.1 Aegilops longissima
TTTGATCTATCCTTAGATCTCGATGCTCAATGTTCAAGTAGCTTAATCAGGTTTTCTATTGAAAACATCTTTCAAATAACCCTATATGCTTTCGTAATTCTACATCATTTCGATCATCAACATGTCAACAACATATACTCATCAGAAATTCTATAGTGCTCCCACTCACTTCTTTGGAAATACAAGTTTCTCATAAACTTTATATAAACCCAAAATATTTGATCATCTCATCAAGCGTACATTCCAACTCGAGATGCTTACTCCGGTCCTTAGAAGGATTCTTGGAGCTTTGCATACTTGTTAGCATCCCGGGATTGACAAAACCTTCGGTTGTATCACATACAACCTTTCCTCAAAATAACATCGAGAAACAATGTTTTGACATCCTATCTGCAAGATTTCATAAATGCATCTAATGCTAACATGATTCCGGCGGACTTAAGCATCGCTACGGATGAGAAAATCTCACGTAGTCAACTCCTTGAACTTGTGAAAACTCTTACAAAGTCGACCTTCATAACGGTGACATTACCGTCCGTCCGTCTTCTTCTTAAAGATCCATTTATCTCAATGGCTTGCGAACATCGGGCAAGTCCACCAAATCCATGTTTTGTTACGATACATGGATCCTATCTCGGTTTCATGGCTTCTAACCATTTGTGAATTTGGGCCCACCACGCTTCTCCATAGCTCGTAGGTTCATTGTTGTCTACAACATGACCTTCAAAACAGGATTGCGTACCACTCGAGTAATGCCATCCTTGTCACCCTCGAATGCGTCGGTGACTTGATCCGAAACTTCATGATCACTATCATAGCTTCTACTTCAATTGGTGTAGGTGCCACGGAACAACTTCACCTGCTACACACTAGTTGAAGTGATGGTTCAATAACCTCATCAAGTCTCCACCATCCTCCTCAACTTTTAGAGCGAACTTTTCCTCGAAAAGGACCCGATTCAGAAACAATCCCTATTGCTTCGGATCTGAATTAGGAGGTATACCCAACTGTTTTGGGTGTCCTATGAAGATGCATTTTGTCGCTTTGGGTTCAAGCTTATCAACCTGAAACTTTTCCACATAAGCGTCGCAGCCCCAAACTTTTAAGAAATGACAGCTTAGGTTTCTCTAAACCATAGTTCATCGGTGTCATCTCAGCGGAATTACGTGGTGCCCCATTAAAGTGAGTGTGGTTGTCTCTAATGCCTAACCCATGAGCGATAGTGGTAATTGATAAGAGACATCATAGTCGCACCATATCGATAGGTGCAACTATGATGTCGGACACCTCATCACACTATGGTGTTCGAGGCGGTATTAATTGTGAAACAATTTGCACAATGTCTTAATTGTGTGCCAAAACTCGTAACTCAGATATTCATCTCTATGATCATATCATAGACATTCTATCCTCTTGTCACGAAGATCTTAAACTTCACTCTGAAATTACTTGAACCATTCAATATTTCAGACTTGTGTTTCATCAAGTAAATACACTCGGTATCTACTTAAATCATCCGTGAAGTAAGAACATAACGATATTCCTTGCATGCCTCGGCACTCATTGGACTGCACACATCAAAATGTCACTTCAACAAGTTGCTATCTTGTTCCATCTTCTTTGAAACAGGCTTTTAGGTCATCTTGCCCATGTGGTATGATTTGCATATCTCAAGTGATTAAAAATCAAGTGAGCCCAAAGCGATCCATCTGCATGGAGTTTCATTATGCGTATACACCAATAGACATGGTTTGCATGTCTCAAACTTTTCAAAAGCAGTGAGTCCAAAGATCCATCAACATGGAGCTTCTTCATCGTTTACACCAATATGACTTACATGGCGATGCCACAAGTAAGTGGTACTATCATTACTATCTTATACTTTTGGCATGAAAATGTGTATCACTACGATCGAGATTCAATAAACCATTCCTTTAGGTGCAAGACCATTGAAGGTATTATTCAAATAAATAGAGTAACCATTATTCTCCTTAAATGAATAACCGTATTGCGATAGACATAATCCAATCATGTCTATGCTCCAGCGATCACCAAATGACAATTATTCAGGTTTAATACTAATCTTGATGGTAGAGGGGCGTGCGATGTTTGATCAAATCAAACTTGGAAATACTTCAACACATATTCACTCACCTTTAGCTAGTCTCCGTTTATTCCGTAGCTCTTTTATTTGAGTTACTAACACTTAGCAACCGAACGGTATCTAATACCCGGTGCTACTAGGAGTACTAGTAAAGTACACATTAACATAATGTATATCAATATACTTCTATCGACCTTGCCACCTTCTTATCTACCAAGTATCTAGGGTTATTCTGCTCGATGGCTGTTCCCTTATTACGAAGCACTTAGTCTCGGGTTTGGGTTCAACCTTGGGTTTCTTCCTTTGGGCACAACTGATTTGCCGTTTCATGAAGTGTCCTTCGCCCTTGCCCTTCTTGAAACTAGTGGTTTCACCAACCATAAACAATTGATGCTCCTTCTTGATTTCTACTTTCGCGGTGTCAAACATCGTGAATCCCTCAAGGATCATCATATCTATCCCGACATGTTATAGTTCATCACAAAGCTCTAGCAGCTTGGTGGCAATGACTTTGGAGAAACATCACTATCTCATGGAAGATCAACTCCCTCGATTCAAGTGATTGTTGCACTTGGACAATCTGAGCACAAGCTCAACGATTGAGCTTTTCTCCTTAGTTTGCAGGCTAAGACAATGTCCGAGGTCTTATACCTCTTGGCGTGGGCACGAGCTGAAATCCCAATTCAGCCCTCGAAACATCTCATATGTTCGCGATGTTTGAAAACTTTTGTTTTCAACTCCAAACCGTTTGCAACTATCCGTAGTTATCAAAGCGTGTATGCGGATGTTAGCAACATCCCGGGGGGTTGGGTTCAACCACTGGCGGTGCATTAAGGACATAAGCTTTTACTCCCATAACGCTCTTGTCAACTTTCAACTATATTTTCTAGGAACATATCTAAGGTGGAACTAAGCGCGAGCTTACGACATAATTTGCAAGTCTTTTGACTATGTTCGGGATAATTAAGTTCATCTTATGAACTCCCACTCGAATAGACATCCCCGGTCATCTAAGTGATTACATGATCCGAGTTAACTAGGCGTGTCCGATCATCATGAGGCGGACTAGTCATCATCGTGAACATCTTCATGTTGATCGTATCTACTATCGACTCATGCTCGACCTTTGGTCTTGTTCAATATCGTACATGCTAGGCTCGTCAAGTTAACCCTAAGTGTTTGGCGTGTGTAAATCTTCTTACACCGTTGTATGTGAGCGTAGAATCCATCACCGATCATCACGTGGTGCTTAGAAGCACGAACTTTAGAGCGGTGCCAGTTAGGGAGAACACTTCTTGAAATTGTTGTAGGGATCATCTTATTTACTACCGTCGTTCTAAGTAAACAATATGCATAAACATAATAAACATCACATGCAATTATATAGTAGTGACATGATATGGCCAATATCATATAGCTCCATTGATCTCCATCTTGGGCTCCATGATCATCATCGTCACCGGCATGACACCATGATCTCCATCATCAGATCTCCATCATCGTGTCTCCATGAAGTTGTCTGCCAACTTATTAGTTCTACTACTATGGCTACGGTTAGCAATAAAGTAAAGTAATTACATGGCGTTGTTTAATGACAGAGGTCATACAATAAATAAAGACAACTCCTATGGCTCCTGCCGTTGTCATACTCATCGACATGCAATCGTGAATCCTATTACAAGAACATGATCAATATCATACAAAATATATTCATCACATTCTTCTTGGTATACATCACATACCCTGCAAAAACAAGTTAGGCGTCCTCTAATTGTTGTTTGCATGTTTCTGGCTGCTATGGGTTTCTAGCAAACGTTTCTTACCTCAAAAACCACAGCGTGATATGCCAATTGCTATTTACCCTTCATAGGACCCTTTTCCCGAATCCGTTCCGACTAAAGTGGGGAAGGGGCACCCGCCACCTTTGCACCAAGTGCATGTCGGGGTGGAACCTGTCTCCGTGGAAATGCGTGGGTCGGTCCAGGCCGCTTCATCCCAAATACCGTCAAAACAAGATTGGACTAGTAGCGTAAGCATATTGAACAAAATCACGCCCACAACTACTTTGTGTTCTACTCCAAAAATCTACGCAATAGACCTAGCTCATGATGCCCTTTGGGGGATGGCGAAATTCAAAATTTTCCTCGTGTCACCAAGATCTATCTATGGAGAAACTAGCAGGGAAGGAAGTGCATCTACATTTGTAGGCTAAGGCGTTCAAGAAGCAGGGTTGAAGGATTTCGTCGTGATTCAAATCACCGGAGATCCTAGTGCGACAGAGGCACCTCCGCGTTCAACACCGTACAGCCGGTGGCGTCTCCGCCTTGATCCAGCAAGGAGAGGGAGAGGTTGAGAAGACTCCATCCAGCAGCACCGGCGTGGTGGTGGTGGAGGTGGGAATCCCAGGCCGGGCCAACACCAAGGGAGGGAGGAGGAGGAGAGGGGGGCTGCAAAGAGTCAATCGCGTGTTTGGGCAGCCCCAGGCCTCATATATAAGGGAAGGGAGGAGGCGCCCCTCTGGTTCCCACCCCTGAGGGGCAGCCCTAGATGGGATCAAGGGGGCGGCCAAGGGAGGGGGGCCCCTAGATGGGCCTTAGGGCCCCGCCTAGTTCCCCTCCCTCTCCCTTCCCTTGGCCTCTTGTGGGCGCCGCCCCCTGGGGCTGGTTCCCTCCCCTTGGCCCCCTTTATCGGGCAGGTGGCCCCACTTGGTGGACCCGGGACCCTCCGGTGGTCGTGCTCTGGAAAAACCCGAAACTTTTGGTGACCAAAACAGGACTTCCATATATAAATCTTTACCTCCGGACCATTGGAACTCCTTGTGACGTCGGGATCTCATCGGACTCGAACAACATTCGGTAACCACATACAAACTTCCTTTATAACCCTAGCGTCCCAGACCTTAAGTGTGTAGACCCTGAGTTGGGAACCATGGAACATGGAGGCGTTCTCGGCAATAACCAACAGCGGGATCTGGATACCCATGTTGGCTCCCATTTCCACGATGATCTCATCGGATGAACCACGATGTCAAGGACTCAATCGATCCGTATACAATTCCCTTTGTCTGCGGTATTGTACTTGCCGAGATTTGATCGTCGGTATCCGATACCTTGTTCAATCTCGTTCGGCAAATCTCTTTACTCGTTCCGTAACACATCATCCGTGATCAACCCCTTGGTCACATTGTAATATGATGATGTCCTACAGTGGGGGAAGATACCTCTCGTGGGTGACAAATCCATCTCGTCGTCCAACCCAGCAGACACTTTGGAGATACCAGTGCCCTTTATAGCCACCCGTTCGTTGTGGCGTTTGGTACACCAAAGCATTCCTCGGTATCCGGGGTTGCACAATCTCATGGTCTAAGGAAAGATACTTGACATTAGAAAAGCTTTAGCATCGAACTACGATCTTTGTGCTAGGCTTAGGATTGGGTCTTGTCCATCACATCATTCTCCTAATGATGTGATCCGTTATCAATGACATCCAATGTCCATGGTCGAGAAACCGTAACCATCTATTGATCAACGAGCTAGTCAACTAGAGGCTTACTAGGGACATGGTGTTGTCTATGTATCCACACATATTGCGGTTTCCTCAATACAATTATAGCATGAATAATAAGCGATTATCATGAACAAGGAAATATAATAATAACTAATTTATTATTGCCTCTGGGCATATTTCCAACAGTCTCCCACTTGCACTAGAGTCAATAATCTAGTTCACATCGCATGTGATTAACACGATAGGTCACATGCCATGTGACCAACATCCAAAGTTTACTAGTGTTTAAACTAGTTCACATCATCATGTGATTAAGACTCAATGAGTTCGAGGTTTGATCATGTTTTGCTTGTGAGAGAGGTTTTAGTCATTAGGTGCGAACCTTTCAGATCCGTGTGTACCATAATTCTCTATGTCATATTGTAAATGTTGCTTCACGCTCCGCTTGGATCTATTCCAAATGGTTGCTCCACTATCGTATCCGGTTTGCTACTCGAGTCACTCGGATAGGTGTTAAAGCTTGCATCGGCGTAACCCTTTCGCGAACTCTTTATCACCTCCATAATCAGAAACATGTCCTTATTTACTCCAAGGACAATTTTGACCGCTGTCAATGATCCATTCTGGATCATTCTTGTACCTATAGTGACTCATGGCAAGGCACACTTCGGTCGGTACACGACATAGCATACTATAGAGCCTATGTCTGAAGCATAGGGGCGACCTTACGTCCTTTCTCTCTTTTCTGCCGTGGTCGAGCTTTAAGTCTTAACTTCATACCTTACAACTCAGGCCAAGAACTCCTTCTTTGGTGATCCATCTTGAACACCTTCAAGATCATGTCAAATATATGCTCATTTGAAAGTATTATTAAGCATTTTGATCTATCCTATAGATCTTGATGCTCAATGTTCAAGTAACAATCCAGTTTTTCATTGAAAAACACTTTCAAATAACCTATATGCTTTCCGAAATTCTACATCATTTACGATCATCAATATCAACAACATATACTCATCAGAAATTCTATAGTGCTCCCACTCACTTCTTTGGAAATACAAGTTTCTCATAAACTTTGTATAAACCCAAAATCTTTGATCATCTCATCAGCGCATTCCAACTCGAGATGCTTACTCCGGTCCTTAGAAGGATCATTTGGAGCGCATACCTTTTAGCATCCTTAGGATCGACAAAACTTTCGATTGTATCACATACAACCTTTCCTTACTGGTAAAAACTCATTTGACATCCATCTGCCAGATTTCATAAATGCAGCTAATGCTAACATGATTCCGCGGACTTAAAGCATCGCCCTACGGATGAGAAAATCGCATCGTAGTCAACTCCTTGAACTTGTGAAAACTCTTACGCCTGAAATCGAGCTTCATAGGCGGTGACTTTCATCCGTATCCGTCTTCTTCTTAAAGATCCATTTATCTCAATGGCTTGCCGAACTTTTCGAACAGAGTCCACCAGAAGTCCATGCTTTTTACGATACATGGATCCTATCTCGATTTCATGGCTTCTAACCATTTGTCGAATTTGGGCTTCCATCGCTTCTCCATAGCTTCGTGGGTTCATTGTTGTCTAACAACATGACCTTCAAGACAGGATTACGTGCCACTCTAAAGTAATCGCATCCTTGTCACCAGTCGATGTCACGGTAGTGACTCCATCGAAACTTCATGATCACTATCATAAGCTTCTACTTCAATTGGTGTAGGTGCCGCGGGAACAACTTCCTGTATACTGCTACACACTAGTTGAAGTGATGGTTCAATAACCTCATCAAGTCTCCACCATCCTCCCACTCAACTTTTCAAGACGAACTTTTCCTCGAGAAAGGACCCGATTCAGAAACAATCCCTATTGCTTTCGGATCTGAATTAGGAGGTATACCCAAGCTGTTTTGGGTGTCCTATGAAGATGCATTTTCCGCTTTGGGTTCGAGCTTATCAACCTGAAACTTTTCACATAAGCGTCGCAGCCCAAACTTTTAAAAAATGACAACTTAGGTTTCTCTAAACCATAGTTCATACGGTGTCGTCTCAGCGGAATTCGTGGTGCCCTATTAAAGTGAGTGCGGTTGTCTCTAATGCCTAACCCATGAGCGATGGTGGTAATTCGATAAGAGACATCATAGTGCGCACCATATCCATAAAGGTGCAACTATGATGTTCGGACACCTACATCACACTATGGTGTTCGGTAATTATTAATTGTGAAACAATTTCCACAATGTCTTAATTGTGTGCCAAAACTTCGTAACTTCGAGATATTCATCTCTATGATCATATCATAGACATTCTATCCTCTTGTCATGGAGATCTTAACTTCACTCTGAAATTGCTTGAACCATTCAATAATTTCAGACTTGTGTTTCATCAAGTAAATACACTCAACATCTACTCAAATCATCAGTGAAGTAAGAACATAGCGATATTCCTTTACATGCCTCGGCACTCATTGGACTTTGCACACATCAAAATGTGTTACTTCCAACAAGTTGCTCTCATGTTCCATCTTCTTTGAAACCGAGGCTTTTAGGTCATCTTGCCCATGTGGTATGATTTGCATATCTCAAGTGATTCAAAATCAAGTGAGTCCCAGCGATCCATCTGCATGGAGTTTCTTCATGCATATACACCAATAGACATGGTTTATCATGTCTCAAACTTTCAAAAGCAGTGAGTCCAAAGATCCATCAACATGGAGCTTCTTCATGCGTTTTATACCAATATGACTTACATGGCGATTGCCACAAGTAAGTGGTACTATCATTACTATCTTATATCTTTTGGCATGAAAATGTGTATCACTACGATCGAGATTCAATAAACCATTCCTTTAGGTGCGAAGACCATTGAAGGTATTATTCAAATAAATAGAGTAACCATTATTCTCCTTAAATGAATAACAGTATTGCGATAGACATAATCCAATCATGTCTATGCTCAGCATGATCACCAAATGACAATTATTAGGGTTTAATACTAATCTTGATGGTAGAGGGGCATGCGATGTTGATCACATCAACCTTGGAAAAACTTCAACACACATCATGACTCACCTTTAGCTAATCTCAGTTTATTCCGTAGCTCTTTTATTTGAGTTACTAACACTTAGCAACCGAACCGGTATATCTAATACCCAGGTGCTACTAAGGTACTAGTAAAGTACACATTAACATAATGTATATCAATATACTTCTATCGACCTTGCCAGCCTTCTCATCTACCAAGTATCTAGGGTAATTCTGCTCCGATGTTTGTTCCCCTTATTACGAAGCACTTAGTCTGGGTTTGGGTTCAACCTTGGGTTTCTTCATTAGCAGCAACATGATTTGATTTGCACATGAAGTATCCTTCTTGCCCTTGCCCTTCTTGAAACTAGTGGTTTCACCAACCATCAACAATTGATGCTCCTTCTTGATTTCTACTTTCGCGATGTCGAACATCTTGAATAACCTCAGAGATCATCATATCTCATCCACTGATATGTTATAGTTCATCACAAGCTCTAGCAGCTTGGTGGCAGCGTGACTTTGGAGAAACATCACTATCTCTCACGGAAGATCAACTCCCTCGATTCAAGTGATTGTTGCACTTGGACAATCGAGCACAAGCTCACGATTGAGCTTTTCTCCCTTAGTTTGCAGGCTAAGAAAATGCGTCGGAGGTCTTATACCTCTTGGCGTGAGCGCGAGCACGAAATCCCAATTTCAGCCCTCGAGAAACATCTCATTTCTTCGCGACGTTTGAACGTCTTTGGTGCCTCAACTCTAAACCGTTTAAGCGAACTATCACGTAGTTATCAAAGCGTGTATGTCCGATGTTAAACATCCACAAGCAGCATTTGGGGTTTGCTTACACCTTTGGCGGTGCATTAAGGACATAAGCTTTCTTACGTCCGCGCCAATACATCACTACTCAACTTTCAACTATATTTTCTCTAGGAACATATCTAAGCGGTGGAACTAAAAGCGCGAACTTCACGACATAATTTGCAAAGGTCTTTTGACTATATTCAAGATAATTAAGTTCATCTTGCGAACTCCCTCTCAGATAGACATCCCTCTGGTCATCTAAGTGATTACATGATCCGAGTCAACTAGGCCGTGTCCGAGATCATCACGTGAGGCGGACTAGTCATCATCGGTGAACATCTTCATATTGATCATTATCTACTATCGACTCATGCTCGACCTTTAGGTCTCCGTATTCCAGGAGGCCATGTCTGTACATGCTGAAACAAATCAGATTAACCCCAAGTGTTTTGCGTGTGTAAATCATCTTACACCCGTTGTATGTGAACGTAAGAATCCATCCACACACCGATCATCCGTGGTGCTTAAAGCGACGAACTTTAGCAGCGGTGCCGATCGGGGAGAACACTTCTTGAAATTTGTGTAAGGGATCATCTTATTTACTACCGTCGTTCTAAGTAAACAAGATGCATAAACATAATAAACATCACATGCAATTATATAGTAGTGACATGATATGGCCAATATCATATTGCTCCATTGATCTCCATCTTGGGCTCCATGATCATCATCGTCACCGGCATGACACCATGATCTCCATCATCATGATCTCCATCATCGTGTCTCCATGAAGTTGTCTAGCCAACTTATTACTTCTACTACTATGGCTACGGTTAGCAATAAAGTAAAGTAATTACATGGCGTTGTTTAATGACCAGGTCATACAATAAATAAAGACAACTCCTATGGCTCCTGCGGTTGTCATACTCATCGACATGCAAGTCGTGAATCCTATTACAAGAACATGATCAATCTCATACATCAAATATATTCATCACATTCTTCTTGGCCATATCATCACATAGCATACCTGCAAAAACAAGTTAGGCGTCCTCTAATTGTTGTTTGCATGTTTCGTGGCTGCTATGGGTTTCTAGCAAACGTTTCTTACCTCATAAAACCACAGCGTGATATGCCAATTGCTATTTACCCTTCATAAGGACCCTTTTCATCGAATCCGTTCGACTAAAGTGGGAGGCGGCACCCGCTAGCCACCTTATGCACCAAGTGCATGTCGATCGGTGGAACCTGTCTCACGTGAAATGCGTGTAAGGTCGGTCAGGCGCTTCATCCCACAATACCGTCAAAACAAGATTGGACTAGTAGCGGTAAGCATATTGAACAAAATCACGCCCACAACTACTTTGTGTTCTACTGTGCAAAGAATCTCGCAATAGACCTAGCTCATGATGCCCTTTGTTGGGGCGTGCGAAATTCAAAATTTTCCTCGTGTCACCAAGATCTATCTATGGAGAAACTAGCAGCGAGGAAGGAGAGTGCATCTACATACCCTTGTAGATCGCTAAGCGAGCGTTCAAGCTGAGCAGGGTTGAAGGAGTCGTACTGTCGTGATTCAAATCACGGAGATCCTAGTGCGAGAGGACGGCACCTCCGCGTTCAACACACGTACAGCCGGTGGCGTCTCACGCCTTGATCCAGCAAGGAGAGAGGGAGAGGTTGAGAGACTCCATCCAGCAGCACAGCGGCGTGGTGGTGGTGGAGGAGTGTGGCAATCCGGGCGGCCAGAACACCAAGGGAGAGGAGGAGGAGGAGGCGGGCGCACCAAGGAGATCGAATCGCGTGTTATGGGCAGCCCTAGGCCTCATATATATAGGGGAAGGGAGGGGCCCCTCTGGGTTCCCACCCCTAGGGGCAGCCTAGATGGGATCAGGGGCGGCCAAGGGGAGGGGGGGCGCCCCAGATGGGCCTT
>JAHIAM010018367.1:0-10893 GCA_021605205.1 Aegilops longissima
TGTAGGCTTCAATATATCAATCTTTATGTCTCGACCATTTGAGACTCCTCGTCATGTCCGTGATCACATCCGGGACTCGAACAACCTTGGTGCATCAATACTTATAAACTCATTATGAGCTCGCCGAAGCGTTAAGCGTGCGGACCCTACGGGTTCGAGAACTATGTAGACATGACCTAGAACCATTCTCGGTCAATAACCAATAGCGGAACCTGGATGCCCATATTGGTTCCTACATATTCTCGAAGATCTTTATCGGTCAAACCGCATAACGACATCGTTGTTCCCTTTGTCATCGGTATGTTACTTCGAGATTCGATCGTCGGTATCAATACCTAGTTCAATCTCGTTACGGTAAATCTCTTTACTCGTTCCGTAATACATCATCTACAACTAACTCATTAGTTGTAATGCTTCAAAGGCTTAAGTGATGTGCATTACCGAAGGCACGGAGATACCTCTCAGAGCAATGGATGACAAAACCTAATCTCGAAATCGCCAACCCAACAAGTACCTTTGGAGACACCTAGTACTCCTTTATAATCACCCGATTCGTTGTGGCGTTTGGTAGTACCAAAGTGTTCCTCCGGTAAGCAGGGTTGCATAATCTCATAGTTATAGGAACATGTATGGGTCATGAAGAAAGCATTAACATACTAAGCGATCAAGTGTTAAGCTAACGGAATGGGTCATGTCAATCAGATCATTCAACTAATGATGTGACCTTGTTAATCAAATAACAACTCCTTGTTCATGGTTAGGAAACATAACCATCTTTGATTAACAAGCTAGTCAAATAAAGGCATACTAGTGACATCTTGTTTGTCTATATATTCACACATGTATTATGTTTCCGGTTAATACAATTCTAGCATGAATAATAAACATTTATCATGATATAAGGAAATAAATAATAACTTTTATTATTGCCTCTAGGGCATATTTCCTTCAATTCCCCCTCAAGTTGGGACGTAAACATATATCATAGCATATTTCCCAAGAGGGGCCAACCCACTAAAGGCGTATCGCGATGGAGCGATCGCCCCAAAATTCAACCCATGGTCCTCTTGCCCGATCACTTTGATCGAAGAACCATCAGGCCAGTATCCGCCATGGCGGATTCGCGCGTGGTTTTAGACCCAATGTGATGGATTTCACCTCACGAGAGTCGATGGGCGGCGGCGTGCCTGAACCCTTTTCGGGATCGGTCGCCAAGATGGGCATAGACCTTTAAAGGATCAAACCTACAAGACAACCTTCAAAGGTGTCATACCGGTGTCGAGGCCAATTATCGAGCCGTTACCTTGGAAGTGGTCTTGGATCCCGGATAATTTCGAGCGAGTTAATCTTGACATAGTCCCGTTCAAGCGGCTATCACGCTCTGCTGGGACGAACCGCATCCCAAAATTCAGCGGTGCCGCGTATGCATACCTTAAGCTCAAGATGCCGGGCCCTCGTGGAGTCATCCGCAGTCAATGGAAACCGGGCAGCTCCTCGAGCGGAGGAACATCTGCCTCGGCGAAATCGAGCAGCCTTTTAAGGCAATTCTCGATCCGGCGGCTAAGCGGCGGACCCGACAAGCACGCCGGCAACATCAACCAAGACCACGGCACGTTAGAACGCGCGTAATGCGGCCTCAACAGCCCTCGCAAAATTGTAAGAAAGCTCTCGGCGTACATAATTACGCCTTGGAGATACCATGGGCATAGGGAAGGCACAACCACAGACCAGTGCGGTTCGACCACAGGGGCTCCCAAGTGTCGCTCCTTTTTCTTTTATTTTCTCTTTTTATACAGAACTCGTCGGCGGTGAACCTGCGAACTCATGACAGCAGCCAGGGGAAGGACAAAGGCGACGAACACTCGGTGGTCTCCATCACGAGCATTATATTTGTTATATACAACATTCCGGCCTACCCGGGGAGGCGCCTTTAATTTCCAATCCGCTTTCCCCTATTTGTATCATTCGCACTCATGAGTATCTTCTCGAATAAAATGCAGCACCTTTTGCCTATAATTGCATTACCTTATATATACATATATGTTCATTTCGACATGTTGCATCCGTACACTTTAGTGCGGCCAAATACCGAGGGCTTATGTTCTCCGCATTATGGTGTGATAAAGTCCTTTACTTTCACAAGTGCGGCACCCGAACTTATAGCATTATATGAATCGGCTCGAATCATGTCTTGGGTCAACAGTTGGGTTTGCCCGGCTCCCATGTTTGGCACCTTACGTTCCGTTCTATCGGCTAAGGTAACTGGGAGAACCACTGCGATTGCGCGGTTGGCGGGTTACGCCTCGATGGAAAGCTAAAATTTGTCATGATAAAGCGAGGTAATTCGCTGTTGAAGGTCCTTCGGGTCCTTAAAGACCTCGCCGCTTGCGAATTCGGATTATGTCAAGGGCGTGGATAAGCCCCAATTGGTCCTCCGAATACTAGGGCATCGCCGAAATTTAAAATTATAAATTCTATGGCTAAGTGAGAGTGTTCAAGCACTATAAGTCCGGTTGCCTTGTTACGTTGTGTTGGCGCCTCCTCGATGGACCCAAAATGGGAACTAGGCGCTCAAGTTTATCGAACACCCAGCACTTTCGTGGCATGGGGCTGAAACCGCGACTTGCTATCTCTCAGATTTAATAAGCGGCCGCCAAGGTAATATTTTAAATTAACAAGCGTTGTTGCGCATATGAACAAAGTTTTCAGCGCCAAGGATAACACATTGCAATTTACTCAAAATTACATCCCAGGGGCACTCATCCGCAATCTTCGGGCACCCTAGGACACCTTATAGTACATTTGGGGTCACGATGTTCCTTGCCGCTGGTGGCGCGTCGTGATTAGCTTCTCCGCATCCACGCCCAATGCACCTTTTGCGGGCAAGGGCCGCAGCCCCTTCAATACGGCGGGCTGATAACCTCCACCGGGGCGCATCCACCAGCCGTGCGCAGGCCGAGTAGCTCCAGGGCATGGCCTCTCGAGCCCATCCGGACTATGAGGCCCTTCATGGCCTCTCGTCCACCTTGTGGCTTGACCAGTGCTTGATGGTCGCTAGAGACACCCGGATGGCGGTCTGCATCTTGAGACCGAAGACCTTCTCCGTTGAGCTCCCTCCTCGGCTCGGTAAGCGGCTGACATCGAGACCCTCTGAGGCAGATCCGCGCCACGAGAGCTCCAATTGGGTAAGTAACACGTAATTTACATTCACATGCCTTTGCATGAAAATTCCTTACCAGCTATCTTCTTCATCAACTCAATCTCTGAAGGGACTTATGGGCCCGTTGGCAGTTTTGGCACTTTCGAGGCAGGACTCGACTCAGTCTTTGAGTCACGCTCCAAACTCTCATGCTTTTCCATGAGGCACAGGAGCTTTCCTTGCCACCGCCACCCATGCCTCTTGCTTTTCTCCTCTGCCCGTTCGTGGCGCATTGCGTTCGACCCGGGACACGGACCTCCCAGTCGCCACCTCGTTATTGGCCCTGCGTACCATGTTATCCTTGTTATTTCTTGTTGCAACCTAAATCCTTTTACTGAGTACAAGTTCAAAGTGGTGTTACTCCTTCTTTGTCTGGAGCTGCTCCTGGCGGCGAGCTCTTGCTCGGACGCTCGAACTCTGCTTCAAAGCACCGACCTCCCGATCGGTCGGCGGTCGGCGGCGCCTGCAACCCATATTGACATAATTTCTTAGCAACCCTGCGTATATCTTTTTCAGATCCTCGGTCCGGCTTTTCTTTCCGAACACGAACCGAGCATCGGGCTCTGTCTATCGGTATTACATTGCATATTTTAACTTCTTACCTCAAAGCCGATAGAAGCTCGCGAGCGGTACCCTCTTGGCGAGCTGCACCTTTGATCACCGCACTCATAATAGTGCGGTGTTCCTCGATGGGCTTCCAGCGCCTCAACAATCTCGGCGCCTCGGTTGGGCCAGGCCGCCCGGCGTCCATCTTGCCGCCGTTGGGGGCGGACTCCGGAACATTCGGGTTGATGGATCGGCGCAAATCGGAGGCCTTGTGGCCTCGGGCCTCCCCGATGGGTCCTTCTGGGATCCCCTGCGTCCTCGGCGTCGCGGGTGGGGTGGATGGGTCTACATCCGGGAACGACCGCTCGATGAAGCGGGGAGATCATCAGGCGGACTACGGGCATGCGGCATTAGAATGACACTATGTGGCCGGAAAAAGTTATAAACTATTCAGGAATCCGGATACTTCGATCTGCGAGCGGCCCTTGAAGGCCATTCTTCCCATAGCGTTGATGTTGGCGGAGCTGCCGGGAATAGTCCTTCCCTCTTGGACCCTTGGCCTCCCCATTGGGAAGCCTTCCTTTCCTCTCTCCTCCTGCAGGGGGAGAGTCCTCCCTCCTCCTCATTTTGAGGGAGATCCACCCAGTCGTCGGACACCTGGCAGGGCTCTGAGCACCCGTGGCCTCCTTCTTGGCCTTCTTCTCCGGCACCCGTGCGGTGCGAACCACACCTCGCTAGATGGCGTCCTGGATTTTCGGCATAGGAGCCGGTAATCTGCTCCGCCTTCCTCATCCATTCCTGTCAAGGAAAGGGAAATTAAAACCCATGAGTCAAACTATGAAAAACAAGTGTCCGTAAAGGGTAGAATCACCCTCGTCGGCCTGGCCCTGCGGCGAAATCGCGATCTTGATTGCGGATGGGCGGGCGCCCTTGAACAGCACCTTCAGGCGTGCCGTTATCGTAATAGAAGCGCTCGGCTTTGGTGCTGTTGGTCGAACTCCAAGATTGAATGCCGCTCTTGGCATGGGGTATCCGTGAACGAGCATGCCTTGGACCACGTTAACCGGCTGAGCTTCTTCACGGCTTCTTGATACGGGCTTGAGTCCGTCGGTTCCTCCGAACTACCCCAGGCAAGCCCTTCTCTTTCCAGGAGGTGAGCTGCGTGGGGATACCAGATCTAAACTTGGGGCGCCGCCCATTTAGAATCACCGGGCTCGGATATAGAACCACGATTGCCACCCTGGCGGTTCCACGAAGGCCCCTTGAACCAAGGACTTGGGCATCTTGCCCAACATGGCGCCTCCGCACTCGCGAGTGCCCTTCACTACCTTGACTTGACATTGAAGGTCTTGAGCCCAAGCGAAGTGGGGCTGGATGCGGAGGAAGGCCTCGCCCGCGATAAGCGCCGAGATGTTGAGGGGAATTGGCGCCGGATCATAAATCCGGCCGTAGTAGAACATGAGCCCCCGGACAAAGGGATGTAGTGGAAAGCCCAGTCCAGCGGAGGAAGTGGGGAAGGAAGCGACCTTCTCATGGGGCACGGGGTGGGGATGAGCTGCCCCTCGTCCGGGCGCGGTGTGATTCCGGGAAAGGTATCCGGCGCGCGATCGGCGATTGCTCCTCCTTGCGGTGGAGGCCAACCATTTACCTCCGCTCCGGACATGGTGGGAGAAGGTTGAGGCGAGATCTGTGAACTTGGGGCTGAGTCTGTGGATATGGATAAGCAAAGGAGGAAGAAGGCGTGGGTGGAAGGTGAATCCTTATCCCATATGGGCAGACGAAGTCTTGCGTCCCTCACCGGCTGGTAAACTCCTTCCCAAGCGTCACTATCAATGGCGCGGTTGGGTTACTCGCCGTATTGATGAGAATCCTGGATTAAGAAACCGATCTCTGCCGACAAGGCGTGCCAAAACCGCACTAAATGTCTGAGGTGGTAGTAAAAACACTTGGTAATGACTTGGTAGTGGTGTGCGTCATGCCACAACGTCGATGGATTGAACTTGTGTATATATTATTATTCTCTCTGGTGCAATGTGGAATTTATTTTGCGAGCGGACACTATCCGTGTTCACAATCTTCTATCATTTGGAGGAGAACCGCCTTGCAATGCCAAGCAATATAAGCCGACTTATCGCCATTGAAGCCTGGTTAGGGAGCTCTGAGGAGTCTGGATGGGGGTGTAAACCGGACTACCATCATCGGCCGAACTATCATCTGCGGACTATCATCATCGACGGACTCCAAGACTATGAAGATACAAGATTGAAGACTTCCCCGTGTCGGATGGGACTTTCCTTGGCGTGGAAGGCAAGCTTGGCGTCTGGATATTAGATCTCCTACCATTGTAACCGACTCTATGTAACCCTAGCCCTCTCGGTGTCTATATAAACCGGATAGCTCTAGTCCTTGAGGACAACATCATCAACAACCCTTACAATCATACCATAGGCTAGCTTCTAGGGTTTAGCCTCCTTGATCTCGTGGTAGATCCACTCTTGTAAACATCCACAATATCAATATCAATCGGAGCGGGCGTGGGTTTTACCTCCATCAAGAGGGCCCGAACCGGGTAAAACATCGTGTCCCTTGCCTCCTGTTACCATCCCCTAGGCTACAGTTCGGGACCCCCTACCGAGATCCGCGGTTTGACACCGATAGTTTTCTTTTAATTATTACTACTACAAGCATAAAAATAAACTAGCTAGCTACTACTAATTTTTTTGTTTTTTCTTAAGGTTTTTCAAACACACAGAAGAAAACAGGAAAAGAAAATGAACTAACATGGATATTACAATGAAAAGTATGAGCACCGACAACTAGAATGAGTGTGTGAACATGAATGTAATGTCGGTGGAAATCGATACTCCCCAAGCAGGCTTTTGGCCTAATTTGGTCTATGCCCGTGCTTGGAGGATATCCAAAGTTGTAGTTTGGAATTAATCTTGAGATGCGGCGGCTATTGCATCGTGGGCTGCAGCTTGGAGGACTGCTCTCGTCCTCCTCTCGTCTCGTTGCCTCCTCCCTGGTCATGAAATATCTCCCCTTTGCCGAAAGTCAAAGAAAGTAAGGCGGGGGAGGCGGCGTGATACATCGTCGTCATCAAGATTAATGATCTTGGAAGGGCGGTTCGTCCCTCTCAACAAACGATGGAACCATAGCATCATAATCTAAATAAGCAGAGGCAACTCAATATCATTCTCACGTATGGATATACCAAGAAAATTAGCTAAGCAGGTTTATAAATTCCACAAAGAAATCTCCATTAATTCTATTATTATGCAACCTACATGCAACAATAGCTCCCAAATTGTATTGTTTATCTCCTAATCGCCTCCCGAGAACAACGAGGTCAGGGGAACACATGTGACATGCTTCATCCTTACCATTTATGCACCTACCTATGAAGAGCAAAATAATGTATAGCAGGAAAATGAATGCTCCCTATGGTAGCTAGTGTTATATCTCTAGATTCCCCACAGTTATACTAGCAAGAAAATCTCTAAATTCAGATTTGCGAGGTTCCTAGGACTACCCCATTGTGGAAGTTTGCAAGCAGTATTAAAATCCTCTAAGTCCATAGTATAAGAATTTTCATAGAGATCAAACAGGACAGTTTGAGAATTGCGGTGATGAAAATTCAAACCTCCTCCTAAAGGAATCGGTGAGATAGTGGTGTTGGGTAGCGTAGTAATTTCAAAAATTTTCCTACGATCACGCAAGATCATGGTGATGCATAACGAGATGGAGTGTTGTTCGTACCCTCGTAGACCACAGCGAAGCGTTGGCTAGCGTAGAGAAGTAGTCGTACTTCTTCCCGATCCAACGATCAAGTACCGAGCGTCCGGCACCTCGAGTTTACGCCGTTCAGCTCGATGGCGTCCCTCGAACTCCGATCCAGCCGAGTGTTGAGGAGAGTTTAATCGACCTGACGGCGTGGTGGCGGATGATGTTCCCGGCGCGGGGCTTCGCCTAAGCTCCATAGCGGTATATTCGAGGTGTAGTTTGGTGGAAGGGGCACGCCACGGCTGAGAGCGATCTCAATGATCAACTTGTGTGTCATGGGGCCCCTGCCCTGTATATAAAGGAGGGAAGGGAGGGGCTGGCCGGCCAGGAGGGTCGCCCGGGTGTCCTACTCCTACTGGGTAGGATTCCCCCAAATCCTAGTCAACTAGGTTTCCCCAAGTGGGAAGGGAGAGAGAGGCGCCCCTTCTCCTAGTCCTAATAGGACTAGGGAAGGGGAAGGTGTGACCAGCACTATGGCCCCTTTCTCTTTCCCACTAAGGCCCATCAAGGCCCATTGACCCCCGGGAGGTTCGGTAACCCCGGTACTCGGTAAAATTCCCAATTTCACCGGGTGATTGAGATCAAACATAGGCTTCCAATATATCAATCTTTATGTCTCGACCATTTGAGACTCCTCGTCATGTCCGTGATCTCATCGGGACTCGAACAACCTTGGTACATCAATATCATATAAACTCATAATAGCATCCGAAGCGTTAGCGTGCGGACCCTACGGGTTCGAGAACTATGTAGACATGGCGAGACACCCTCTGGTCAATAACCAATAAGCGGGACCTGGATGCCCATATTGGCTCCTACATATTCTCGAAGATCTTTATCGGTCGGACCGCATAACAACATCGTTGTTCCTTTGTCATCGGTATGTTACTTGCGAGATTGATCGTCGGTATCAATACCTAGTTCAATCTCGTTCTTGGCAAGTCTCTTTTCTCGTTCAATACATCATCTCCAACTAACACATTTAGTTGCAATGCTTGCAAGGCTTATGGATTGCATTACGAGAGGGCCGAGATACCTCTCCAGAGCAATCGGATGACAAATCCTAATCTCGAAATATGCCAACCCAACATGTACCTTGGAGACACCTTAATGTACCTTTATAATCACCCGATTCGTTGTGACGTTTGGTAGCACCAAAAGTGTTCCTCGGAAGCAGGAGTTGCATAATCTCATAGTCATAGGAACATGTATAAGTCATGAAGAAAAGCACTAGCAACAAACTATCGATCGGTGCTATGCTAATGGAATGGGTCATGTCAATCAGATCATTCAACCAATGATGTGATCCCGTTAATCAAATAACAACTCCTTGTTCATGGTTAGGAAACATAACCATCTTTGATTAACGAGCTAGTCAAAGAGGCATACTAGTGACACTCGTAGGTTTATGTATTCACACATGTATTATGTTTCCGGTTAATACAATTCTAGCATGAATAATAAACATTTATCATGATATAAGAAATAAATAATAACATTATTATTGCCTCTAGGGCATATTTCCTTGATCTCCCACTTGCACTAGAGTCAATAATCTAGATTACAGTAATGATTCTAACACCCATGGAGTCTTGGTGCTGATCATGTTTTGCTCGTGGAAGAGGCTTAGTCAGCGATTGCAACATTCAGATCCGATGTATCTTGCATATCTCTATGTCTCCCACGGACCAAATCCGGATGGAGTTGGCGTCTTTTGATGTGCTTGGTTCTCTTGTGAAATCTGGATTCCTTTGCCAAGCAATTGCACGTATTGTCACAAAAGATTTTCATTGGACCCGATACACTAGGTACAACACCTAGATGGGTTATGAACTCCTTCATCGAGACTCCTTCATTAGCTGCTTCCGAAGCAGCTATGTACTCAACTTCACATGTAGATCCCTAGCGGCGCTTTGTTTGGAACTGCACCAGGCAGCTCCACCGTTTAATGTAAATCGTATCCGGTTTGCGATTTAGAATCGTCGGATCGTGTCAAAGCTTGCGTCGGCGTAACCGTTCTGACGAGCTCTTTGTCACCGCCATAAATGAAAACATATCCTTAGTCCTTCTCAAGTACTTAGGATGTTCTTAACGCTGTCGATGATCCTCTCTGGATTACTTTGGTACTGCACTGCTAAACTTGCACAAGGCACACATCAGGTCAGTACACATTGCATACATGATAGAGCCTATGGCTGAAGCATAGGAACATCTTTCATTTTCTCTCTATCTTCTGCGGTGGTCGGGCATTGAGTCTTACTCAACTTCACACCTTGTAATACCGGCAAGAACCCTTTCTTTGCTGATCCATTTGAACTTTTTCAAAACTTTATCAAGGTATGTGCTTTGTGAAAGTCCTATTAAGCGTCTTGATCTATCTCTATAGATCTTAATGCCCAATATGTAAGCAGCTTCACGAGGTCTTTCATCGAAAACTCTTATTCAAGTATCCTTTATGCTATCCAGAAATTCTATATCATTTCCGATCAATAATATGTCATCCATATAATATCGAAATGCTCTGAGCTCCCTCACTTTCTTGTAAATCAGGCTTCTCCAAAAGTGCATATAAAACCAAATCTTTGATCACACTATCAAAGCGTTTATTCCAACTCGAGAGCTTGCACAGTCCATAAATGGATCATTGGAGCTTGCACACTTTGTTAGCTCCTTTGGATCGACAAAACCTTCGGTTGCATCATATACAACTCTTCTTCGAAATCCATTCAGAATGCAGTTTTAACATCCATTTGCCAAATTTCATAATCATAAAATCGGCAATTGCTAACATGATTCGAGACGGACTTAAGCATCGCTCTGGTGAGAAGGTCTCATCGTAGTCAATCCCTTGAACTTGTCGAAAACCTTTTGCAACAAGTCGAGCTTTATAGACGATAACATTACCATCGCGTCGATCTTCTTCTTGAAGATCCATTTATTCTCATTGCTTGCCGATCATCGGGCAAGTCAACCAAAATCCACACTTTGTTCTCATACATGGATCCTCATCTCAGATTTCATGGCCTCAAGCCATTTTGTGGAATCTGGGCTCACCATCGCTTCTTCATAGTTAGTAGGTTCATCATGTTCGATAACATGACTTCCAAAATAGGATTACCGTACCACTCAGTGCGGATCTTGCTCTGGTTGATCTCTGAAGTTGTAGAAACTTGATCTGAAGTTTCATGATCATCATCATTAGCTTCCTCCTATTTGGTGTAGGTGTCACAATGTTTTACGTGATGTACTATTCTCAATAAGGGTAGATCGATTATCTCATCAAGTTCTACTTTCCTCCCTCACTTCTTTGTGAAACTCTTTCTCCAAAAAGTTTCAATTTAACAAAAATCTTGCCTTGGATCTGT
>JAHIAM010018369.1:0-16278 GCA_021605205.1 Aegilops longissima
ATGCTATCGAAATTCTATATCATTTCCAATTAATAATATTGTCCACATATAATATCGAAATGCTCTGAGCTCCCTCACTTTCTTGTAAATCTGAGCTTCTCCAAATCGTATAAAACCATTCTTTGATCACACTATCAACGTTTATTCCAACTCGGAGGCTTGCAGGACCATAAATTGATGTTGGAGCTTGCACTTTGTTAGCCCTTTTGGATCAACAAAACCTTGGTTGCATCATATACAACTCTTCTTCTAAAATCCATTCAAGAATGCGTTTTTCCATTTGCCAAATTTCATAATCATAAAATGGTTGCTAACATGATTCGGGACTTAAGCATCTTCTGGTGAAAAGGTCTTTATCAACCCCTTGAACTTGTCGAAAACCTTTGCAACAATCGAGCTTTATAGACATTACATTACCATCGGTCGTCTTCTTCTTAAAGATCCATTTATTCTCAATGGCTTGCGATCATCGACAAGTCAACCAAAGTCCATACTTTGTTCTCATACATGGATCCCATCTCAGATTTCATGGCTTCAAGCCATTTTGGAATCTGGGCTCACCATCGCTTCTTCATAGTTCGTGGGTTCACCATGATCTAGTAGCATGACTTCCGAATAGGATTACCGTACCACTCAGTGCGGATTTTATTCTGGTTGATCTCTGATTGGTGACAACTTGATCTGAAGTTTCATGATCATTATCATTATCTTCCTCATAATTGGTGTAGGTGTCACGAACCGATTTACGTGATGAACTACTTTCAATAAGGGAGCTGGTCTTACCTCATCAAGTTCTACTTTCCTCCCTCACTTCTTTGAGAAAACTCCTTCTCTAGAAAGGATCCATTCTTAACACGAATGTCTTGCCTTGGATCTGTGATAGAAGGTATACCCAATTGTCTCCTTTGGGTATCCTATGAAGACACATTTTCGATTTGGGTTCAAGCTTATCGGGTTGAAGCTTTTTCACATAAGCATGAACCCCAAACTTTGAAGCGACAACTTTGGTTTCTTGCCAAACCATAGTTCATAAGGTGTCGTCTCAGCGGTTTTGATGGTGTCCTATTTAGCGTGAATCGGCCGTCTCTAAGCATAACCCCAAAGCGATAGCGGTAAATAAATAGACATCATAGATCGCACCATATCTAGTAAAATGCGATTCGACGTTCGGACACACCATTACGTGTGGTGTTCCGGTGGCGTGAGTTGGAAACTATTCCGCATTGCTTCAAATGTGAAAACTCGTAACTCAAATATTCTCCTCCACGATCAGATCGTAGAAACTTTATTTTCTTGTTCGATGATTTTCAACTTCACTCGAAATTCTTTGAACTTTTCAAATGTTTGATTTATGCTTCATTAAGTAGATATACCCGTATCTGCTTAAATCATCTGTGAAGGTGAGAAAATAACGATATCCATGAGCTTCAACATTCATGGACCACATACATCGTATGTATGATTTCCAACAAATTGTTGCTCTCTCCTCCGGAGAGCGGTGTTTTAGTCATCTTGCCCATGAGGCAGGTTCACAAGTACCAAGTGATTCATAATCAAGTGATTCCAAAAGTCCATCGTTGGAGTTTCTTCATCGTTTACCGATATGACCTAAGGCGATTACCACAAATAAGTTGCACTATCATTATCAACTCTGCATCTTTTGGCTTCGACATTATGAATATGTGTATCACTCTTCGAGATTCAAAGAATAGACCATTCTTCAAGGGTGCATGACCATAAAAGATATTACTCATATAAATAGAACAACCATTATTCTCGATTTAAATGAATAACGTCTCACATTAAACAAGATCCAGATATAATGTTCATGCTCAGCGGCACCAAATAACAATTATTTAGGTAAAACTAATCCCGAAGGTAGATGTAGAGGTAGCGTGCCGACCGCGATCACATTGACTTTGGAACCGTTTCCCAGCGCGTCACCTCGTCCTTTGCGTGTTCGCCTATTCGTAGTCCTGTTTGAGTTGCAAATATTGCAGAACCGTATCAAATACCAGTGCTACTGAGCTCTAGTAAGGTAACATCAATAACATGTATATCACATATACCTTTGTTCACCTTGCCATCCTTCTTATCCGCCAAATACTTGGGGCAGTTCCGCTTCGATTGCCATCGCTTGCGGTAAAACACTCGATTTGAGGCTTAGGTCGATTGGGTTTCTTCTCTTGAGCAGCAACTTTCTTGCTGTTCTTTTGAAGTTCCTTCTTCTTCCCTTTGCCCTTTTCTTGAAACTAGTGGTCTTGTTGACCATCAACACTTGATGCTCTTTCTTGATTTCTACCTCGTGGCTTTTAGCATTGCGAAGAGCTCGGGAATTGTCTTATCATCCCTTGCATATTATAGTTCATCACAAGCTCTTGTAGCTTGGTGGGTGATTGGAGAATTCTTCAATGACACTATCATCCGGAAGATTAACTCCCGTTGAATCAAGTGATTATTATACCCGGACATTTTGAGTATGTGCTCCGGAACTATTCTCCTCCATCTTGCAGCTATAGAACTTATTGGAACTTCATATCTCCAATCCGGGCATTTGCTTGAAATATTAACTTCAACTCTTGGAACATCTCATATGCTCCAGCGTTCAAACGTCGTTGAAGACCGGTTCTAAGCCGTAAAGCTGGCACCTTGAACTATAGGTAGTCATCACTTTGCTCGGACGTTCACAACCGGCTTGCTCTGATGGGCCGGCCCCGGTGCTTCGGGGCTAATTCTTCCCAATGAGGATAATCCTCAAATTCGGACCCGTCCGGTAATTTACCATCATCTTTCAACTTTGCTTTCTCAAGGGCGCATTAAAATTCAAGGAACAACCCGAGCCATCTATCTCGATAAACATAGACAAGCAAAATACTATCGGTACTAAGTTCATGATAAATTTAAGTTCAATTAATCATATTAAAAACCTCCCACTTGAGACATCCTCTAGTCATCTAAGTGATTCGTGATCAAATCAACTAAACCATAACCGATCATCACGTGAGATGGAGTAGTTTCAATGGTGAACATCACTATGTTGATCATATCTACTATATGATTCACGCTCGACCCTTCCGTGTTGGGCCATATCCATACTAGGCTCGTCAAGTTTAACTTAGTATTCTGCGGTGCAAAATGGCACCGTTGTAGATGGACGTAAACTTATCACACCGATCATCCGTGGTGTCGGGTACTCTGAACTTTTACAGGGTGCATACTCGGGAGAAACTTCTTGATAATTTTAGTGAGATCATCTTATAATGCTTAATCAAAGCAAGATAAGATGCATAAAGGATAAACATCACATGCAATCAATATAAGTGATATGATATGGCCATCATCATCTTGTGCTTGTGATCTCCATCTCAAAACACCGTCATGACCCCATTGTCACGGGCGACATTGATCTCCATCTAGCATCGTTGTCGTCTAAACTATTGCTTCTCGACTATCGCTCTTGCTTAGTGATAAAGTAAAAG
The DNA here is from genome assembly GCA_021605205.1 of Aegilops longissima. Taxonomy (NCBI): domain Eukaryota; kingdom Viridiplantae; phylum Streptophyta; class Magnoliopsida; order Poales; family Poaceae; genus Aegilops; species Aegilops longissima. The sequence goes on from JAHIAM010018369.1 coordinate 3,480, forward strand.
CAATTACAGGCTTTTGCATTTCATACAATAAACAACCATATGGCTCTGCCGATTCCGATAACCGGTTACAAAACATGATCATTCATACAATAAAATATAGCATCACGTCTTGACCATATCACATCACAACATGCAAAAAAGTTAGGCGTCCTCTACTTTGTTGTTGCAAGTTTTACGTGGCTGCACGGGCTGAGCAAGAACCGTTCTTACCTCGCATCAAAACCACAGCGATAGTTTGTCAAGTTGGTGCTGTTTTAACCTTAGCAAGGACGGTAACCTCGTTCAACTAAAGTAGAAAGCAGACACCGCCGGTCACCTTTAAACGAGTGCTCGGCGGTGAAACCAGTCCGGCGTAAGCGTCTGGGTTGTCGGTCGGGCGCTTCATCTCAATACCGCGAACCAAAGTATGACATCTGGTGCGGTATGACTTTATCCCCACAACTCACTTGTGTTCTACTGTGTATGACATCAGGCATAAAACCGGGCTCGGATGCCCTTTTTGGGGAGCGGGTAATTTCAAAAAATTCCCTCGCCCCAAGATCATGGTGATGGCATAGCGAGAGGGAGATGTATGTCACGTCCCTTGGAGGTTTAAAACGGGAGTTTATCGTTTCAACCAGATCCGTACGAGCTCGGCACCTCCGAGTTCACCGTTCAGCTCGATGGCGATCCCGGACTCCGATCCGCAAAGCGTCGGGGATGAGTTCCGTCATCCGGCGTGGTGGCGATGATGCTCCACCGGGGGGCCGCTAAGCTCGCGATTGACTCCGGGCGGGGCCGCTAAGCTCATGACGATATGACAAGTGGAAAATGGTGGAGGGGGCACCCCCGGCTAAAGCGATCCGTAGATCAACTTGGTGTATGGGGTGCCCCCCCCCTAATAAAAGGAGAAGGGGGTGCGGGGCCCTAGGGGAGGCGTAGTCCTCCGGGTAGGACTCCCCCTTTAGTGGGATTGGGACAGGGGGAAGAGGAAGGGGCGCCCCCCTTGTCCTATTGGACTAGGGGAGATTCCGTTAAGCGTCGGACCCTCGAGAACTATAACATGACCTGAACTATTCTTCGATAACCAATAGCGGAACTGGATGTTCATATTGGTTCACATATTCTCTGAAGATCTTATCGGTCAACCGCATAACAACATCGTTGTTCCCTTTGTCATTGGTATGTTACTTGCCGAGATTGATCGTCGGTATCCATTACCTAGTTCAATTCGTTCGAAAGAATCTCTTTACTGTTACTTACATCATTTCATAACTAACTCATTAGTTACAATGCTTGCAAGGCTTAGGTGATGAGTATTGAGAAGGCCGGAACCTCTCGACAATGGGTGACAAAACCTAATCTCAATTATAACTCAACATATACTTTTGGAACACATGAATACCTTTATAATCACCCTTAGTTGTGCGTTTGGTAGCACACAAAGTGTTCCTCCGAAGGGAGTTGCATAATCTCATAGTTAGAACTTTGTATAAGTCATGAAAAAGCATAAGCAACATACTAAGCGATCAAGTGCTAAGCTACGGAATGGGTCAAGTCAATCACATCATTCTCCTAATGATGTGATCCTTAATCAAATGAAACCTGTCATGGTTGGAAACATAACCATCTTGATTAACGAGCTAGTAAAGTAGAGGCATACTAGTGACACTTTTTTGTCTATGTATTCACACATGTATTATGTTTCGGTTAATACAATTCTAGCATGAATAATAAACATTTATCATGATATAAGAAATAAATAATAACTTTATTATTGCCTCTAGGACATATTTCCTTCATGACCCCATCAAAGCAAAGATACCCTCACTATCGAGAAGCTTGTTTATGGGATCTATATGACCCACGAAGGTTGCTCATTATTTCTGCGATCATTTCCATTACGATTACGTGGCAGCCTTTGTCGGAAATTCTTCACCAGGAGATGCTGGCCCCGGTCGAGTGGCAAAATGAGCTGATTGAACTCCTTCCCTTGATATCAAATTCGGTAAAAGCCATCAAGTCCCAAGCAATACTTGATTTCCTCGCAAGTGGGTGGCTGACAACTTCGACCCAAGTTCCTCGGGACATTGGACTATGTTTTTCGATGGTTCCAAGATCTTTGATGCAGTGCGGGGTTGTATTGGTTTCCCCGAGGAGATAGGCTCAAGTATGTTCTCAGTTCACTTTGATTCTTCCAACAACAGCGAATATGAAGCACTCCTGTATGGGTTCGCATGGCCATTTCACTTTCGGCGTCAATAGCCTTATGGTCTGGCGACTCGGATCTGGTTGTTAATCAAGTGATGAAGGTGGGATGTCGAAGCTTGACTATGAGGTTATTGTAACAGTGAAAATTGGAGAAGAAATTGAGGGTTAGACTTCATCATATACGTTGAAAAATCAAGCTGCGGATGATTTGGCGAAGATAGGGTCCAGGAAGCCATTCCAGTAATGTATTTTGGAATACATTCATGCTCCATCGATGAGGAGGATCCTTTCACCGAAGAAAGCCCGCAGCAAGAGTGCCAATGATCTGTTGAAGTTGAGGTCCCGGCCGTGAGTCGACCTGATTATGGAAGTTGTGGTCATCACTCCATTGGACAGTCCGGTACATCGCATATATCCTAGGAAAGAGCTCCGGAGAATGAAGAAGAACAGCCGGATGATGCATCCGATCCAAAGACCTTCTGATGATCAAGGGACAATTATGCGAGAAAGCCTTATTTGAGTCGGCGGGAAGTGTATCACGCGGAAGAAGGTCGGATAATTCTTGAGGATATCCACTCGAGGACACAGTGGCCATCATCGTCCTCCGGACCATTGGCTAAAACATACGAGCAAGTTTTCTGGCGAAAGCAAATGAAATGGCAAAAGAAATAGTGACAAATGTGAAGGATGTGGTTCTATTCAACATGTGCAAACCAGCCTCGGCCTTGAAGACCATTCCACTCGTTTGGCCCTTATTTTGTTTGGGGATTGGACATGATTGGACCGTTGAGAACTAGCGAGCGATTTCACCCATTTGCTAGTAGCGATCGACAAGTTCACCAAGTGGATCGACCAAGCCCATCAGAACCTCGATGCATGCCTTTCTCCGGTTTCATCGAGAGTTGATATTCGAATATGGAGTTCCGCATAGCATCATCACGACAATGGGTCAAACTTGATAATGACAAGTTCAAAGCCTTCTCGCCTCTCAAGGAGCAGCGGTCGACTATGCTTGATGGCTCATCCTCGATCGAATGGACAAGCGAGCGTTACCAGCGACCTCATTCTCAAAGGGCTAAAATGTGGGACGATCCTAAGTCACACCGATCTAGCATGTAACATCATTATCCCTTTGCGGCCTCACGCACGCGGTATCCCCACGGGTGTCGCCTTACCATGGCGGGACCGTTCGTCTTTTGGCTCACGTATATGATAGTGTATATCCATATGACAAAACCGGGCCTACATGGCTAGTCGTGAACCCAAGCGGCGCTAACCTATGGAGACGGCATACATGAATCACATCGAGCATGTCGGTCATCAACGTATATATTCGGGCTGTAGCCTGGGCTATGAGGACTCGGTATCCCGGCTGTAGAGCTAAGCGAGGACTCGAATAACATCGTGACATTTCCCGAAGGACAGGACATAGAGCAGTGAAACACATCTTAGGCGATCAAGTGTCCAGCAGTAGTCTTTGGGCTAGCGAGACTCGGTGAACCGGAGCATGGCGGACTACTATCGCAAGAAGCGAGACTACATTTCCCCATAAGAGGCTACCAGGATAGACAACTAGGTTGTCGGATCCCACATAGCAATACAAGTTACCGTCGCATAACATGCAAGTATGTCTTTGTACAACAAGGCATCACAACATAACGCCAAACTCATAGATAAAGGCTCGGAAGAGCCACATATGCCTGAAAATACAAACAGAGATTTATGACCCATCATTGACTATACAAGCAACAAGCGGAAGCAATACATATACGAGTACGAACATCTACAAAAGAAAGGTGAGAAGCGACTATTATCTCTCGACTACAGAAACTCTTGAGGTGAGACAACGTGCAGGTCCACTAATCACCACATCAATACACTACTACGGATTCATTCCGTCTCCTCTGAGAGGCCATCCATAGCACTCACACTTGTCTTGAGCATTTTAGAGTATCCACTTCAAGTTGTCTATGTACCCGTAAGCATCAAGAGGTCCATAACGAGGACACGGCTATTGAATAGATCATGATAACCCTGCGGTGTGCTTCTTCACACCTAGCCTCTTACGGCTTATCGCCTATTAAGGTTCCGCTCCATGAGGAGATCCGGCCGGGGGTGCTTCGCTCTTGACCCCAAGCGATGTGACGAGTTTAAAGCCCACCATCCGGTGCCACTTGGTACACCGGCCACACCGTGCCTAATCTGTCCCAAGCCCACCTGGGTGCCACTTAGTAAAGCACTACCTACAAACACGAGAAACTAGTTGCGACTCTGGGCCGAGATCAAGTTGATTAATAAGTCGAGAATTGAGTTACGGAACAATGTGTGGTAGTATCAGGTCATTGGACAACATACATAGAACTCGATTAGCAGAGACGGTTCGGTGAGACAACCACCATGTACTCCTACATGGCCTCTCACACTACCTTTACCGTCGTGTTCACACACTTCACTCTCGACATCAGGAACATGAGGCGTACTCCAATTCATTCCCAATGAATCAGGACTGACACAACTCTAAGCAATAGCAGGCATAGCATGGTAGGAACACAACATGCTCAATCAACTCCTACACATGCTAGTGGGTTTAACTATTCTTGTGGCAATGCAGGTCATGGAGAGAAAGGTTCAACTACATGACACAAAGTAGCAGGTGAATCTGTTGTCCTAATGCAATAACGAGAGCAGGGCGAGAGATAGGATTATGTCGGGAATGAACAAGGGATTTGCTTGCAGTAAGTCAACAAAGGAGCACCGCTTCATGAGCAGGTACTCTGGAGCGTCTCGGGCGGGACCTGTCGAGAAGGGAGCGGTGCGGCAATCAATACAATCTTATGCAACAATATGATGCATGAACATGGCATGTAGAAGTGATGCTGTTTGAGTTAATGCAACTGGTATTTGATTTGAATGAAGTCCATTTGACCAAAGGTCCAAATGCAATTCAAAATAAGCTCTTATAAATGCCATTTTAGAGTTTCACTTATACAGCATGTATAAGTTGGTTTTCATGCATGAAACTAATACAGATGGATAGATTGATTTTTCTGATAATTTTTCATATATAAATTATTTCAATCGAGCTACGGTTTAATTTCTATGAATTTTGAAGTTTTGAATATATTCGGAATTTCCTGATTTAAATTAATTCGAGAAAATAAAATATTGCGTCGACCTTCGCATAACATGTGCGTCAATGATCCTTCTGCTGGCTGAGGTCAAACTTGACGTGTGGGGGCCACCGTCGGTGACCTGAGTTAACGAGGTTAGTTTAGTTAATTAGAGATTGGGGGCACTAGGGCATGGGTGGATGTTGGTGGTGGCTAATCTGATGAGCAGACCCGTGGCAAGCTCGAGGCGGCAGAGGCTCGTGCAGCCCCTGGCCTTGGTGAGTCGCGCCCACCCAGGCCACTGAGGCGTCTGAGGCACGGGCGTAGCCCGTGCTCTCGCCTCTGGTGGAGCAGGCGGGACATTTGGGGCGGGGCTCGCGGAGGCGGAGCCGCGGCGGAGCTTCGGGCCTCAGCGGGCAGCTCTGGCGTCTGAGGGGCGAAGCGGAGAGAGAGGAGGAGGAGGAGCTTCGGTGGTCGCGACAAGCAGGCGGCGGGTGGGGAGGAACCCGGCGGTCGTGGCGGAGGGATCTCGGCGGAGGCGGAGGCAGGCGTGAGGCTCGAGGCTTCTGCGTACGTGACTCGGCAGGGGAGGTAGCAGTGTCTGCGGAACTAGTGGACCGGAGGGAGGCAGTGGCGCGGTGGCCCAGCCAGCGCTCTCGGTGGCGTTCCAGTGCGGTGGGAGAGAGGGTGGCAGAGGAGAGGAGGAGCGAGGGAAGGGGTGGGGAGAGAGGTGGGGGTGGCTGTGTGGCGTCTCAGGGCATGAGACGAGGAGGAGAGGCAGGCAGGTGGGAGGGAGGTGGGCGTGGCCTTGGTGCCTTGGCGTCAGTGCCTGTATCCCTCGGGGAGGAAGGCAGCGGGGAGGGAGGCGAGGCTGGGCGGGGGCCCGGCTGGGCGGCGGTCATGGGCTGGGCAGGTGGGGTAAGCCGAATAGCTTCCTTCCTAGTTACCTTTTCTATTTTTCGACATTTGTTTTGATTTATTTAAAATACCAAACCAATTTATTTAATCATGCCAATTTTTAGGAGCTAACTATATTATTCGAGGCTCCTCAACAAAAGGGCACAATTTTGGACAATATTTTATATATATAATAATATATATCCAAGGCAAATATTGCATTAATTCCAAATGCCCAAAATAAATACTTATGAGATCCTAAAAATATTGGTTAGATTGTTATCTCATCCAATATTTTAGGGAGACCCATGAGCATTTCTTGGACCCTTTGGGCAATTTTTATTTAGGTCATTTTCAAAAGTGATTACGGGGTTTCACAATCCCCATTTCAAAATTAAATGGAATTTAAACATGATGCACAATGACTAGCTAGCCTCGAGCATACCAGCACTAGGGATGTGACAACTCGCCCCACTTGAAGAATCTCGTCGAGATTAGGAATTAAACGGAGCGGGGTACTCGGTCGAAGGCGATCTTCTCGCTCGGTAGCTTCTCTCTCGAATGATGAGACCTTGAACCTTGAAACTTGATATTACGGCGTCCGGTAACCGTTACGCTTGATCAAGAATCACGAACCGGTACTCTCGGTATGTGAGGTTATCTTGGAGATCAGCGTTTGGTGGTCCACTCATGGATAGGATCCGGAAGCGCTGAGTTGAGAGGCGTGGAAGACATCATGAACTTCGAGAAAGATGGGGGTAGTTCAATGGGCAACCTCTCCTCGTTTAGCGAGAATGCGAAAGGGACCAATGTAGCGAGGCCAACTTGCCCTTGATGCAAGCGATGGGTACCCTTTAGAGGAGTAACCCGAAGGTAAGCCTTAGCCATAACTTCAAGCCACTTCCTTATGGCTGCGGTCATCTTGGCTCTTTTAGCGAGATTGGGCTGTTTTGATTCTCACGAATGATCACGAACTTGCTCTGCCTCTGGATCATGTCGGTCAAAGAATTGTCTTTCACGGTTTACGACCGGTTCAAAGGTGTTAGACATCTTCGTCCATAAAGAATCTCAAAAGGAGCTTTCTTGGTGGATTGATAGCTATTGTTATAAGCAAACTCGGCGAAAGGAAGACATTTCTCCCAATCCATACCGAATGAGATAGCATAGCTCTAAGCATGTCTTGAGAATTTGGTTGACCCTTTCCACGACCACTTATTGAGGGTGGAAGCGATGCTGAAAGAAAAGATGGGTTCCATGGCGTTTGGAAACTCTCGAAATGAGAAGTGAAAAAGACTACCACGTCTGAATTGATCTCTAGTGGAACACCATGGGTGACACTATTAGAAATGTATAAGTCAGCGAGTGACTAGCGATGATCTCTCTCGAGAGGGAAGGAAGTGAGCCACTTTGGAAGGCGATCAGCGACTACGAAGATAGCATTATTCCCTTTTTGGTCACAGGAAAGCGGTGATGAAATCCATACCAACTTTATCCCATTTCCACTCGGGAATAGCTAAGGGTGAAGGGTGCCGGCGGGCCTTTGATGCTCTGCCTTAGCGACGACAAGCGTCACGATTAGCAATATCTTGAGCAATTTCTCTCTTCATCCTAGTCCACGAGAACCTCGGCGTAGGTCATACATCTTAGTACTACGGGATGAATTGTGAGAGGAGATTCATGCGCCTCCTTAAGAATCGGTTATCGAAGATGTTGCTTCTTGGGACCACGGTGGTGCCCAAAGCGACACCTCGATCATCTATGGAGCTACTGCAATACCCTTAATGTTTCTCTTGATCAGGGTAATCCGTATCATGCTTAGGCTTCTATGATATGATCCACCGGTAGGTTTATCACCAAGGTAGAAAGGAATCCGTGAGGAGCAATGTGAAGTTAAGCTTACAAAATTCCTCATGGAGAAGTGGTTGGCCTTGCTGCAACATGAGATTGTTGCAATAAGTTCTGACTTAAGCGCATCAGCCATGACATTGGCTTTGCACAGGGTGTAAGTAATCCTAGATCATAATCTGTGATCAACTCAACCAACGTCTTTGTCTAAGGTTCAAATCTGGTTGGGTGAAGATATACTTGAGACTACGGTGATGGTGTAGATCTTAGCGTTTACCAAGAAAATGTCGCGCGGTCTTGAGTGCATGGACTACTGCAAGCTCTAGATCATGTGGGATAATTCTCCTCATGTGGATGCAAGCGGCGAGATGCATAGGCAATCACATGGCGATCCTGCATAAGAATGCAACCTAGTCCACATCGTGAGCGTCATGATGATAACAAAGTCTTTAGTGAAATCCGGTGGCACTAGTATGGGAGCGGAAGTCAGCGTCTTTTGGTTCTGGCTGTACTCTGTTGTGGGACCACTCAAACTTTTATCTTTCTTGAGAAGTTCGTGGGGTTTAGCTACTTTGGAGAAGTTTTCAACAAAGCGGCGACAATAGCTAGCTAGACCAAAACTCCTAACTTGTTAACGGTTTGGTGGAGTCAATCAAGAGCGGCTGAACTCTCTGGGATTGACACAATGCCCTTACCGGAATTCACGTGGCCTAGGTAGGTCCTACGGCAAAAATTCACACTTGGAGAACTTGGCATAAAGTGGTGCTCTCTGGTTTTTCTAGCACAAATCGAGATGTTGGCATGTTCTTCCTCATTCTTGAGTAAATAAGAATATCATCGAGGTAAACCACGACAAATTTATCTAAATACTCCATGAAGATCGAGTTCATCAAGCGGGAGAATGTAGCTGGGCGTTGGTTAGACCAAAGGACATGGCGGTGTACTCATCTGGCCGTAACGAGTGACAAAGGCTGTCTTGGGAATGTCTCCATTCTGATCTTGATTTGATGGTAGCTAACCTCAAATCCATCTTAGAAAAAGAGGATCGGCGAGCTGATCATACAGTCGTTGATCACGGGAGGCGGATACTTGTTCTTTATCGTGACCAAATTAGCAGATAATCTACAACCATCCGGTCCGTACCATCCTTCTTCTTGTGAAGAGAGGCAGAAGCAAGCCAAGGAGAAGAACTAGGACGGATGAAACCCTTTTGCAGGACTCATCAAGTTGTTTCTTAAGCTCGGCTAGTTCTAGAGATTGGGGCGGTTCTGGGATAAGATCTATAGCCGAACTCTACATCTCTACATCGGGTGGAACACTGGCAGTTCCTCGGAAAAAGCGTCAGGAAAGTCACGGACTACGGGATATCTTCAAAGTGCGGAAGAGGGCTGGCATTAAGAGAATAGAGTTGGCCTTTGCAACTCTAGTGGAGCAGTGACTATCTTGCGGATGGGTGTGTAAGCTGAGCAGACCTAGTGAAACAATCAATCTTGGCATGATGAGCTGTCATCGATCCATACCAAAGATGATGTTAATATCAAGGGACTTGAGGGCTACAAGTGAGGCAAGGAATACAAGTCTGTCAACAAGTTCGTTACCATGGCTTATAGAAGTTTGCCATTTGGATCCGGGAGTTTGAATGACTAGCGGAGGGCATATCACAAAATGATATGTTGTGCAAGTTAGCATAGCTTCAGAAATGAAGGAATGAGATGCTCGGTATCAAATAGAGGCGAGGCGGGATGACAATTGACAAGGAGTGTACCAAGAGCGACATCCGGATCATCATGGCGTCTTTAGGCTGGGCGTGATGCACACATCCGTTCGGCGGAGCTGACTTGACCGATCATCTTGCGTGATGGCTTAACAGCCAACAGGCTTCTCGAGCTGAGGTGGAGCATAACTAGCTTGAGGCGATCCGTGCATAGTGTCTGGCTCTCCATGTGAACAAGTCCACGAAGTTGGGCGTGGACCCGCATTGACAAGTGGTCTACGGTAGGCACAGGTGGAGCATAAGCTGAAGCTGGGTGAGGCCATATGGGATGGCCGGTGAATATCAAGTGGAAGAGCGAGTTGGAATCCAAATTGGCGTTCTCGAACTAGAACCGGAGGAAACCAATTCACGATGGTGCTTGAGACTCTCGTAAGTGAAGTGGTGAAATTGTCTGCATTAATGGCCTTGTTCACAAGAGCTTGGAATGTATCGCAATGGTGCGGTGGAGGTCACGGCGCAACTTGGGGTTGAGACCCTTAGGAACCTAGCCTGCTTCTTGGCGTCCGTGGACACTTCTATACGGGGCATAACGGGCAAGGTTCTCAAACTCTCTGCAAGCATCAACAGCCATCTCACTCGGGTGAAACTCGAACTCTTCTCTCTTCGATCGATGAGGGCTTGGGAATGTGATGCTCGCGAAAAGCCTCGGTGAAATCTCTCCGGTTGGAATCGACCAGCTGGAAGCATAGCCTCATAGTTACGCCACCAAAGACTAGCATGACCTTCCGGTGGTATGCAGCATAGGTGACCTTGTCATCTTGAATCGTTTGCGGAGCGCAACTTATAGTGATGCTCTGAAGCCGGTCATACGCATCGAGTGGCTCGATGGAATGATGAAAGGTAGGTGGGTGCAAGCGAATGAAGTCATGAATGGTTGCAAACCCTTTGGTGATGTGCGGTGTTCTCCTCGTCGTGCCAACAAGCGGTTAGACTCACGTTTGTTCCTCTCCATTTCTAACATGAACCTGTCAATGAAGGCTGGTCGGGAGGATCCTCATCCCTTCCATCTCCGTGGTTACAGCTCAGTAGCGAGAACCCGCTTGATGACATCACGACGAAACCAGGGCGGAATCACCTCACTACATCTTGAAAATGTGGGACAGATATTAGTAACTCTCGAACTCACAGGGCAATTCCGGCATATGGCAATAAAATGTTCAAAATGAGACATTACGCAAAATGGGGTAGCACCATACTCAACATCATCATCATGGGTTACGGGATAATACTAAACATGCCATCACAGAGGTTTCGGAAGCTGAGGTAAGACTACGATCAACCAATCCTATGGGACTACGGAAATAGTAACACGTGATCGATGAGCGGAAGAGATAGCCTAGTTCCTTAACCCGTAGGAAAGATAGGGCGACTCAGATCGAGAGGCCATGAGGTAAAGGAGTAAAAAAGAGCCTTACGTTCCTTCCACAATCAATTCCCTATATAACTAAAGCATTTCTAGACTCAACTTGATCGGTTGGCTTGGAAATCCTCTGAGGCGATCTCACGATACCAAAGCTGCCGGGACCCGATCCTAAGTCACACCGATCTAGCATGTAACATCATATCCCTACGGCCTCACATACGGTATCCCCAGGTGTCGCCTTACCATGGCCGGGACCGTTTGTCTTTTGGCTCCACGTATATGATAGTGTCGCTAGCATCCATATGACAAGAACCGGGCGACATGGCTATCGTGAACCATGGCGCTAACCTATAGGACAGGCATGAATCATCGAGCATATCGGTCATCAGCGTATATATTAGGGCTGTAGCAGGGCTATGAGGACTCCGGTATCGGGTACATGGCGAGCTAAGCGAGACTCGAATAACAGCGTGACATTTCCCGAAGGACAGACATAAGGCGAAGTGAAACACATACCCGACGATCAAGTGTCCAAGCGGTAGTCTTTGGCTAGCAGGACTCGGTGAACCGGGCTGTAGCGGACTACTATCGCTTTCGAAGCAGACTACATTTCCCCATAAGAGGCTACCAAGGATGAACAACTAGGTTGTCGGATCCCACATAGCAATACAAGTTACACGTCGCATAACATGCAAGTATGTGCTGTACAACATGGCATCACAACATAGCATAACTCATATAGATAAAGGCTCGGAAGAGCCACATAGCAACAAGTACAAGCAGGGGTCACATGACCCATCATTGAGCATACAAAGCAACAAGCGGAAGCATTATATGTCGAGTACAGACATCTACAAAAGAAAAAACTGAGAAGCCTGACTATTACAAGACCCTCCCAAGGTACAAGATCGTAGCTGAGGTAACAAGCTACTATCGAAGTCAAGCGGAACTACTAGTAAGACCGAAGTCTCGCTGCAAAACATAAATAAAACAGCGTGAGTACAAAGGTACTCAGCAAGACTTACATCAGATCCTATCATACATGCATTAGTGTCAAAAGGTAATGTGGGTTTAGTTGCGCAAGCCGACTTTGACTCTGTGGCTATCTGTTCTCGACTACAAGAAACTCTTGAGGTGAGACAGCGTGCACAGTCCACTAATCACCACATCAATACACTACTCTGATTCATTCCCGTCTCCATCTGAGAAGGCCATCCATAGCACTCACACTTGTCTTGAGCATTTTAGGTATCCACTTCAAGTTGTCTATGTACCGTAAGCATCCAAGAGGTCCATAACCGAGACACGGCTATTCGAATAGATCATGATAACCTGCGGGGTGTGCTTCTTCACCTGCGCTCTCGCTCTTACCGCCATATACCGTCATGTATCTAACGGCAACAAGCGGGCTTTGGCGAGGTGTATCGACCAACGACTAACCACACAACTCTAGTCGGGCTTATCGCCTATTCGGGTTCCATCCGCGAGAATCCGGCGGGGGTGTCGCTCCACTAAGCGATGTGAGCAGGGTTCCCAAGCCCACCAAGGGTGCCACTTGGTACACCGTGCCACATGCCTAATCATCCCAAGCCCACCTACCATGACTTAGTGATAGAAAAG